>PVKS010004120.1:0-61175 GCA_004027875.1 Aplodontia rufa
GTGGTGCTGGGGTTTGAACCCGGGTCCTCGTGCTTGCCAGGCAAGCGCCGAAACCACTGCGCCACCGCTCCAGCCCCTTGAAAATAATTTTTGATGAACCAACTTACAAAATAATTTACAAACATTTATATGAAATTACCATGGGTTACATTTTTACTGTCAGTTCTAGAAAAATACAAATAGCTAATTAGCCTGATAACGCATCAACTCCAGAGCAGTGCTTTGCGAACTTCAATGTTATCAATACAATAGAGACTTTGTTAAAATGCACATTAAGATGCATTAAGTTGAGGGTGGGGTCTGAGATTCTGCATTTCTAAAAGATGAGCTGATACTGCTAGTCCATGGATGGCATTTCCAGTTCCAGTAGCAAGAATTTAAGACAATATGGAAGTAAAGATCTCTCTCATATACAGAGAAGAGATGTATGATCTGGAGATTAGGTGTTCCCTCAAAAGCTCCACTGGTAATGCAGGAAGTTTAGAGGCCAAATGATGGGACTGTGAGAGCATCCTACTTTGAGTGGACTAACTGGGTGATAACTGTTGGCAGGTGAGGCATGACTCAAGGAGGTGAGTCACTAAGGAGTGTGCCTTGGAAAGGTTCATCTTCCCTGTGGCCTACACCGTCCCCTCTCTCTATCTGCTTCCCAGCCCCAATGAGCTCCGCAGTTTTCCTCCGCCATGATATTCTGTCTCACATGAGGTGCAGAGCAATGCTGTCAGTGTACCATTGTCCGCACCTTTAAAACAATGAGCGAAAATACACTTTTCATCTTGTAAGTTATTCTTCTCGGGTATTTTGTTCACAACCACAGAAACCTGACCACATGGTTCCGAAGCCTCTGGAGTTGGTTTGTGGGAGAAGTTTGCAAAAATATGGAGTTGCAGGGTGGAGAAACCTTAGAATTTCGTAAGGAGAGTTCAATGGGAAATTCTGGTTGAAGTTCAGAATACCAGAATGCAGACAGAAATGACTGCGTTCATGAGGTTTTGGAAGAAATGAGGATTTTTACTGGGAATGGGACTAAGGGCCATCCATTTTAAATTCTGGCAAAGAATCTGTCTACATTTTGCCCATGTTCGAGATTTTGTGAGGCTGAAAGGAAATTTTGAGGATGCACAGCAGTCATTAGCATGGATTTTTGGGGCAGCTTTTAGCCAGGTTTATTGTACGAAAAGGGCACAGAAAGCAAAGCTGAAGGATTTTTAAAGTTTGTAATTTGGCCAGGAAAGTGCCTATAAAACTGGGATCAGGAAAGTTATGGTTGTTGTAGAGACCATAGCCACTAAAGACATGCTAAGTACTTTGCACAGAGCAAATATGAAAGACACATTGAGGACTTCTCAGGTATTTGTGACACCTCACCCACTGCAGGCTCAAGGGTCTTGAAGGGAAAATTCCTTTGGGAACCTGGTGCCTCTTGCTTGCACAGGTGGGACCTAGGAAGCTGCTTCAATCTTTTCAACTATTCAGGCATTCAGAAGCCACTGCAGCTGTGATCCCTGAGGACCCAGCTACTGTATGAGCTGGCAGCAAACCTTGCTTGGTTCACTGTATGATGCTGGTTCTCCAGCAAGGCAGGATGCCGACCATGAACGGAACACCTCTGAAACAGTGAGACAAAATAAACTTTTCCTCTTCTAAATTGTTGTTTTCAGGTATTTTTGGCCACAGCAACAACTACCTGACTGAGACAAGAGAAATTCAAGTACAGAAAGATGAGAGTCAGGAATTTCTTCCAACCCCACCCCACAACCACAATAAAACATCACAAATTTCCAGTTAAGTATAAATTAGAGAAAAATAATGTAGTTAATGAAAAAGCCAAAGTGACTGGAATAACAAAATATAATTATGTACACATGTAATTCACGTGTGTATTTTTAAATAGAGGTAACTTGTCAAACAGAGCCTCTACAAAAGAAAGCAGTTAGATGACCAGTAATCTAAAACAGCTGGCTCCTTAACTATCACACAGATAAGACAATGAGCATGGCTGCCCATCAGTAGAAAGGCAGAAGGGAAGAATGCCCTAAGCGAGCGCAGTCATGGGGCTGATAACATAGCAGGGAACAAAGCAAAATAATGCAGCAACCTTCAAAGGATGGAGAACGTAACCAGAAGACGGACTGGCTTAAGGGAGTGGTAGAAGGGAAAGGAAGGAAAAAAGGCAAGCAAGCAATGCATAGATGCCTCTCAATTAGATCTGTCAATAGGACAGGCAAATGAATATTATCTCAATTTTTGGAATATAAAGGAATTAAACCAGTGAGAACACTAAATACAAAATTATCATGGTGCACATTTAACTGATAGTGAGTTGCTATACGAGGAATTGGGGATGTCACTCTGCAGTGGAGCACTAGCCTAACATGTGAAAGGTCCTAGGTTTGATCCTAAAAAGACCACATATCCACCCCCACACACACAAAGTTACTATACTAATATAAAAGAGATCAAACCTGACTCCCTGAGAGTTCTAATTTAACATGAATTCTGTAAAATGATATTATTATAACAGTTAATACGATTTTTCATGTGAGAAGATATCCATTATGAAGGCAAAGCAATACCATTAGAATCAGTTATTATACTAGCTTTTTAGTGCTACAGACCACAAAAAAATTTCCAATACCCCTTAAATAATAACTGTTCTCATTTCATGGTAAAAATGAAAAGCACTTGCCAGGCATCATGCTGCATGCCTGTAATCCCAGCTGCTCAAGAGGCTGAAGCAAGCTATCTCAAGTTTGAGGCCAACCTCAGGAACTTAGCAAGACCCTATCTTGAGAACAAAAATATTTTTTGAAGAACTGAGGTGTAGTTCAGTGGTACAGTTCTTGCCTAGCAAGAGTGAGGCCCAGGGTTCAATCTCCATTATGAAAGAAGAGTGAAACGAAGGAAGGGAGAGAAAAACACTTAATAAATAATCAATAAAACCATTATTAATAAAAAGATGATACATGGAGAAATTTTATAAAGGTTCAATTCTGTCTAAATTGTTTAATTTATAAATATTAGTTTTATCTATGAGTACATAACCCTGCATAAAAGCTTTGATAATATATGTTCTATAAAAAGTATTTCATACTTCTCTCTATGCTCACTTTATAGTGCAAGAATTTAGAAATGTTAATCACTGCTACACTATGACAGTACATCAAAGTGATCAAAGTCACTTCTAAATTTAAACTAAATAGCACATTTAAAAAATCAAATCTTTTGTTCCACCACAAAATGAAAAACCTGTAATAAACCCAGCTCTATGTATTTTATTCAGCATTTTATAAAAGTACCTCAAAAACATAAGATCTTTTCCTTTCTGTTTGTCTCTGAGATAGGGTCTCACTATGTTGCCTAGGGTGGCCTCAAACTCCTGGGCTCAAATAATCCTCCTGAGTAGCTGTGCTTAAAGGTTTATGTCATGACTCTTGGGTTAATCTGGAGTGGGGGGGTACTGTGTAATAAACCCAGGGGTGCTATACCACTGAGCCACATCCCTAACCCTTTTCATTTTTTATTTTGAGATAGGGTCTCACTAAGGTGTACAGGCTGTTTAAGTTGCTGAGGTTGGCTTTGAACTTGTGATCCTCTTGTCTTAGCCTCCCAAGTCACTGAGATTACAGGAATGCTACAAAGTGTCCAGCTGGGGTTACATAAATTTATTTCACCCAACCCATAAATAAAGTGTAATCATGAGAGGGCCTTCTCAAGTTCAGAGGAGATCCTTGGTCTTTGTAACCTTTCTTCTTTCTTTGTATGAAAACAATTGTCTAATTCTGTTTTAGAATATTCTAATTCTTTTCAAAAGTGACAAAGGGAAGGGAAAAAAAGACTTTTCCAACAAGGATTTACTTTCCCTAATCCAAAGTAGACCAATCTTATTCTGTGCTCCCTAGGCAGTGAAAACATTTCCATCACAGCCCTGTTCAGGCTTATTGAAATTACCTATTTAATTATCCATTTAAATTATGCTACAATTATCTATTATAATTGCACAGTATAATGGAGTGGAAATGTGGAATTTTTAGGAGATAGAGTGGCAGATCTGAACTCCGTATCTGCCATGTACTAGCTGTTTGACTTGAAGCAAATTAATCTTTCTGGCCTGGGTTTTTGTGTGTATGTAACAGGGATAATAATAATACTACCCTCATCTCACAGGAAGTTGCAAAGGATTAAATGAGTTAATATACGTAGCACTTTAAGTTCCCAGAATGCAGTAAGCACACAATGAATACTAGCCATTGTTATCCCATCCCAGTCAGAGACTTAGCGCTACAAAGTCTGAGAGCACAGGGCCACATCTGTATTTGCTTGCTTTGACACAACTGAATTCTCACAACAATTCCTGGCACATGCATGTCAAGTGCTCCATAAATGACAAAGGGATGGTGTTAGAAGTCTTTAATGCCACAGAGCTAAAGATTCTATAAATGTTCAATTGGTTTCTTTATAGAACAGTAGAAGCTACCAGAAAGAAAGCTTATCATGTGCTACTTATCTAGCTGGTTTGAACAAGTAACCATGCACTTGTGGTTATTCCAAGAGCCAAAGGCTGTCACATCAAGTTGTAAAACTTCACTACCGCGAAGGGGCAAAACCATTAGTCTCCGCCAAAAGCCATCAGCCATCAGAAAGCTCTGAAGGAGGCCTGGATATAAATGAATGGTTGCACCTCAAAGTAAGATAAAATAGAAATTAAAAATAAATAGAAATAAACAAAGTTTAAGGGAGAGAAAAGTATTTTTACTGCTGCTTCAGTCAGCTTTTCCACTACTGTGACCCAAGGACTTGAAAAGAATTTTAGGAGGAAATGTTTTCTTTGGGGGGATTCATGGTTTCAAAGGTCTTAGTCCACAGAAGGCTGGCTCCATTTCTCAGGGCTTAAGGTGAAGCTGAGCATTATGGCTCCACAGTGAAGAGAGAGAAACTCTACTCCACATAGAAAATATATTCCCCAAAAGCAGCCCCCAAAGATTCACTCCTCTAGCCACAGTTAATCCCTACAGGAATTAATTCACTGTGTTAAGGCCCTCATAACTCAGTCATTCACCCCAGCCTTCCTAGGTTCTCTCACATAAGCTTTTGTGGAACAACTTTCATTTAAACCATAAAAACTGTATTTATTTATCCCTGTGATAAATCACCAAAATAAGTATCTAAATATATAAGGTTTGTTTACTTTTTGTAAACAAAAGCTTAGAGGGTTGTATGGTTTAGGTAAGTTCCCCCCAAAGGCCCCTGTGTTAAAAGGCTTGGTCCCCACCTGGTGGCACTAGTAAGAGCTGGTACAACCTTCAGGTGGTGGGGCCTATGAGGAGGAAGTGAGGTAACTGGGATGTGCCCTTGAAAGGGACATTGGGACCTTGGATCCTCCTCTTCTATCTTTGCTTCCTGGTTGTTCTGAGGTAATAAGCAGCTTCCTTCACACACTCCTGCCATATCATATCGCCTATATACAGGACCCAAAGCAACAGGGCCAACAGACCACAGAAATAAACCTCCAAAACAAACCTTCCCTCTTTTTAAGTTGATCAGGTATTTTGCTATAGCAATGGAAAGGTGACTACCACAAACAGACTGTCTTACTCAGTTAAACACAACTATGGAAATGGTAAGTGCATTGATTTGTTAATGGCAAGTTACCTGAGAGCAGCCAGTGTCTTTATCACTCATTGCTCTACCACAAGTGACAAGCACTGATAATGGGTACCTAGTAGGTGGCTAAGAAAAACTATTAAACTAACGAAAATGAAAAATGAGCAATGTCATAGTTAAGGAGTCAAAAAAGCCACTTAATATTCAATATTTTAAGCTTCTATTATCCTTTAACTGGTCATGTACTAACATATAATGAATTACCTTAATAGATGGGTTTTTATCATTTTATGGCTTTATTACAGTTGAACACTTCAGAGTTGCAGGTTTCAAATAAATAAACTTTGGTATTATTAATTACAGGAAATCTATTCTGAAAGTATAATGTACATGAATTTATGGTACATGTCCAAATATTACCAGCATACAAATTAATTTTTTGTTTGGGAGATTGATTTTTATTATCCAGGTCCAAAAACTCTTCAAGGGCAAACAGCACAGAACTTTGGTGTTAACTAAGTGCTTAAATTTCTGTTAAGGTGATATATAATCTCTTTAGGTAACTTTTAAATTCATGAATGCTAAGAAATAGTTTCACAGAATTATTCTAATTCCATACTGAAGAGAAAGTCTTGAACTGTCGTGGTAGGAGAATCAAACTTTCAGAGATGGAAAGGATACTCAGAAATATGATGGACACATGAATCTTGCTTTGTGGAAGGACAAAAAGAACTTCTGAACATGAGATCCTAGATGATTGCCAAAAATGTTCACCACTATTGAGTCCTACGTTTTGTCCATCCATGCTCACAAATTTTATCTAAGTCAATGCCAATTCCATCCAATGAACACAATCAGGGTTGATGCTTTTGTTCCCTGGCTTGTAGCTTTGTGGTCTATCAAAAAATCAAAATAACTCTAGGTCTCAAAAGAAAATGTACACCAAAATAAGAAATGCTAAAACAATATTTATTACTGGATCCAGCTTTACATGAGATTTTAAAACCTAAGACACCATGTAGTTCACCCTTATTTAATCTACTGTATGGATGAAGGGAGACTAGTGAGGCTGAATGTCTTGCCCAAGATCTGCAAGTGAAGGACTGGCAAAGCTGAGGTTAATAACGATGCCATATACCAAATACCAATTATCAATTCACAGGGGATTTCAAAACAAACAACACAAAGTGGCAAATACAGCAGACTGGTCTCATTTCTCATAACCTCAAGGTAACCTAATCAAATCACAAGACAGACTGAATAACAACAGTGAGAAGAAACTCTCCCACTATTCTGTACCAGTATTCTATATTATGTTATATAAAGAACACTTGCTCTAAGTTCTTTTTAAATTTTCTGAGAGAAAGTGAATTCATTAAGGATGAACATATCTCTCTTTTGGTGCTTCTAAGACACTTATTTTTGGCAAACTTTTTCCATCATGAATTATCTCCACTTTCTATATTGTTCAATTCGTAAGTCTCTTTATACTTAAATAAATCTTTTTTTTTTTTTTGAGAGAGGGACAGTAGGAGAGACAGAGAGAAAGAGAGAATCAATTTGATTTAGTTTTGCAAGTGGCTTTTGTGGCTCTGAGACTTCGTTGTGTGTGTGGTGCTGGGGTTTGAACTCGCGGACTTGTGTATGCCAGGCAAACGGCAGAACTGCTGAGCCACCGCTCCAGCCCCTAAACAAATCTTAAAAGCAGAGGATGTCTTTGGAATTGAACTATAATCCTGCTTACAGATTTCTTCAAGTTAATTTCTTAAGCAAGTCTATACCTAACCCACAAGTCCTAATACATAAAAAGTGTACAACACCCTTCCTTCTACTATAAGTACATAAGGAAATAAGTTGCTGTATTAAAAACTTCTTAATCTATATTGTACTGTTGCCGATATAATGCAGACTAAAGTATAAAAAGTATAAAGTAGTAATAATGCTGCTACTTCAGTTTATAAATTTAAAAAAAAGTATCTGAAGAATTCATTTCTATAAGAAAACAATACTTCAATGAATTAAAAAATATTTTAGCTCCTACTATGTTCTGTTAATGTCCAAAGCTACAAACACTAAATTCAGGAAGAGTCAACATTCTGCTGTTGGTTTCTAATATTTAGTTTTTACTTGTTTCTTATTAACTGGCTACTCCTCTAATAATGTAATTTTCAATGAGAGGAAAAAACTCAATTAGAAAATTATCTACCTCAAAAATTATACTATGAGCTATAATGCAACATATATAAAACTCAAAGGAAAAATGTTAGTTTACGCCTAAAAAAAAAAAACCACACTGACTTCATAAGTATGAAAAAGGTTTGTCAGATTACTTTTGCAAAGCTGTGTTCTTACATTCAGTAAGATATTTTATTATTTTTTTTAAGAGAGAGGGGCAGTGAGAGAGAGAAAAAGAGAATCAATTTTATTTAGTTTTTCATGTGGCTCTTGTTACTTCAACACTTTGTGTATGTGGTGTTGGGGTTCGAAACTGTGTCCTCATGCATGCCAGGCAAATGCCGCAACCACTGAGCCACCAACTCTAGCCCCTCAGTAAGATATTCTAAAATAATACCTCTAGGTACTCATTTATCCATATGTTAAATGTTTATTTTTAACAATAGGTGAAGGGGAGAATCCAGTATTTATTATCATAATATTTAACCCTTGTAAAGTTACAGAAAAAAAGACTAGAAAAACCAACTATAGAAAGTGTTCAAGGTCAACCTGGGCAACATGGTAAGATGCTGTATCCAAAGAGAGCAAGAAAGAAGAAAAGAATTCAGATTTCTTTATTTTACTTGTCTGAGGTATTTTCCAAAACATCTACGATAACCATTTGTTACTTTCTAAAAGACACATATGTGTTTTTTTCCTTTAACATGATTTCAGTAACATATTCTCATTCTAGAGAATTGAGAATATACAAAAAATTGCATCAACTAAAACTTGTCCAGGCATTTGAAATTGCATGTAATAAACAGTCAGGTGTCCATGACTCAACAAAATACAACACTACCAATATAGCTTAAACCACTATTTCTCTTAAAATTCTCCTTAGAAGCAAATGATATCCTGAATTTAGTCCATCATTGTCACACATTACTTAGTACTCTAAGTACATTACATATGTGTACTCCTTAATATAAGTACCATTTTGCATGTTATAAAATTTTACCTAAGTAATGTCATACTTCTTTTATTTGCTTAACATTCATTACATAAGGTTGATGTGTATTGACAACATACAGCACTGGTACATACATGTCATACTTTATAATGTTTATAAATACAACATAATTTATCCAACCTTTGAAGACCTTTAATTTGCTACTAATTTTTACTTATTAAAAACAAGGCTTCTATAAATTTAAACATGTTAGCAATATGTGTCCTGATGCCTTCATGAGAACTTACGTGAATATTCTCTAGGAGTTAGTACCTAGTAGTAAAACTGCTGGGTCACAAGTATGTACATTTTCAAATTTAAGACACATTGCCAAACTATTCTCCAGAATAGAAATATACTACTATTTAGGAGAATGATTTCGTATCTCTTATTGAATCAGACTTTTCTATACAGAAAACCCAAAACTTATGAACGAAATTTTGCAAAGTCTACTTATAAGTTATTTGTAATTTAATGACACACTTCCCAGATGGTAAAAATCAAATGGATCATGTTTATACTTATTAGTTCATTTAATCCTTAATGTAGCTACCTTCTAGTCTGAAATAACTCAGCCTGGATCTAAAGGCAATTTATGTCCTAATAAATGTTTGAGATACATTTTTCCAATGAGTTAATCTTTACTAGGATCCTTGAGGTTCTATAAGGTAGGAGAATAGAAATCAAAATGAGGTAGAAAGGAGACATAAAGGAAGGACAAGGAAATACAATTTTAAATTTGCATACTTTTCTAGGACTCTCGCTCCCCAGCTTATTCTCTCTCCCAGACCTGTCACTTCCAAATTTCTAGGAAATCTGTAAATTTTACAGTTACCATAAGTTCACTCATCATAATTATCTTATGCACTATCAATTGGCCCACCCATAAACAGATTAAGCGAAAATAAATCTGATAACTTAAGAAACCTATAATTTAGGGAACTTTCCAGCATTATCTACTGATCAGATAATAGGCACGTCAGCCTAAGAATCCTGAGATAGACCAGACCACCATATGCCATCTTGTGATCACCAATGGATGTCATGCTGTCATACCCACCCTTTACTAAGTTAAAAGAGGAGGTGGGAACAACGAATGTCTTGAGATGTCCCACATTCTCCCTTGAATGTGTATCCCCTTGCTTTCCTAAATAAATATCTTTGCCTCTAAATATGCTCAAATTTTTTCTATCCAGTACATCAAGGACCCTGCTGGTCAAGTTCCACATCTTTCAGGAACTCCTTAGGGCTCTTACTTCTAGAGAGATTTCTTTTCCAGTGACAATATTGATATATCAAAATTGACAAAAGCAAAATATATTTTGTTTGTTGGCAGTATCCTTTCTTGATTAGTGCTGAACTGACTGTTATAACATGGTGAATTTTAAATTCTGACCCATGACCATAATACTCAGTTCACAGACCAAGAGTAACAATAGTACTGCATATCCTTGTAGGATCTACAAGACAATACTTCTGAAATCTGTTACCTTCCATGGTGATTTGGACCATATGGCTGCCATTTACACTCATTCTTCCTGCCCTCATGATTAAGGCCAATCCATTTTTAAGACAAAGCTCAAATTAAAAGTGTAACAGTGAAACAACATTCCTTTAAGTGATTGACTCAAAAAAGGTGCTGAATCCTGGCCTGGAACTAAAGGTGAAAGCAAATAAGTCATAGTTGGAGGATTAGCAATTCCTCCCCGGAATACTCACCAATCTTCCCTCATTTTCCCTGAGTCAAAGTTTTATATGTCAACATTAACAATCATAACTTGAGCAAATGGTAATACTACTTGCAGAATGTGAACAAAATATACTGCTCATTCAATCCTTACTACCCCATGAATTAGTTACTGCCATTCCCATTCCACAGATGAGGAAAGGAACACATAAAATGTTTACATAACTCACCATAACTCACCATAAATCTGACTGTAGTAGCAGGAGGGGGATTTGAATTCATATAAGATAACTAAAATCCACTATGCAATGCTACCTCTTCCGGGAATAACTATTTCTCTCTAGACTTACTGTGAACTGAATGGCTCTATGATAGGCTGTAATCACAAATGAAGAATATATTTGTTCAAAAGGAATTCACAAGTGATAAAGGAATGAAGGCAGGAAAACACAACAACAAAATTTAAAAATTTAAAACTTTGGCAATTGGTACTCAAATTATCAGACTCGAAGAACTCTTGAGAAATTTCTGAGCTTATAGATTCCTATGACGAATAAGCAAGCAGGGCTGGAGTGGTAGCTCAAAGGTTTCGGCGCTTGCCCGGCATACACGAGGATGTGAGTTCAAACCCCAGCACTAACATATACAACAAAGTGTCAGAGCAACCAAAGCAACATGAAAAACTAAATAAAATTCATTCTGTCTTTCTCTCTTTCTCTTTCACTGTCCCTCTCTCTTAAAAAAAAATAAGCAAACAAAATGGGGACTGAAAAATCTTTTTTGATAAATGCAAATCAACTACAGACAACTTTTATTTCCCATAGAACTTTTCCCTCGTCTAAGGTGGGAATAGGGTGAATAACGAGATAATTTCCATGGAGAACTCAAATATAGTCCCTCAAAAGGCTAGAAGCAACTTTTTACAGCATCAGAAGTATTAGTTGAGTATCTCCAGGTAAGATGATGCTTTATGATAGTGAATTGGTAATAAGAATTAATATTCATTATAATGTACTATAAAAGGCTAACTCCACTCCAATATATAGTAAGCAAATGGTTTGGTAGTAATGTGCTAAAATTTGCATATAATAAATATCACAAGTCGTGTCTTTATGTATATATGAAAGAAATGTGTATGAGTATACATACCAACACACACATACACACACAGAGATATATCTTTGGACCAGCGCATAAAAATCTAACTTCAAATGGATGTTCAACCCAAGAGACAGCATCAAAAGAAGGCTTCATAGGGAATCCATGACTTGCTCTGCAACACTGAAGCTGCCTAGACACAGCAACTGAATCCAAAAAGATTTGTAAAAGACAGACCTGTTTCTCCTTTTTCTCAGTTCCTTGATCTCTAAAGTCAATACTGGTCATTTAGATAAAAGATCATAGGTGCCATGTGGATAATCCAAGAAAGCAAAGGCAGTTAAAAAAAATTTTCATTTCTACTTAATACTCAAAGCAGACAGTATCCTATCCTGTTAAGCAGGTTCTCTTCCAGAGAGTTCTTAGAAGCTGAAATGCTGGAACTTCCTTTGAAAAACAAAGGTATCACCATCAGGTTATGCAAGCTAGAAGTAACTAAATGGTGAGTATACTTGACACACAAAACCTAATTTTCAGAGACGATTTTTAAATATAAGTGGGCTTCTGAAAAACAAAAACCATGGTCTCCTCAATAAAAAATACTATTTTAAATGAGTGGGTTAATGAAAGATCTCAATGTTTTTCTTGCATTTGGAATTATTCATCACTTTGAACTTTTGGAAATTTCAAATTTAACAAAGCATTTAAATTTTTTTGAAAGCTTCTAATTCTGTTTTGGGAATCATGTTTTAAATGATATTTAAGTCTCTGTAACTATCTCAAAATCAGTGAGTCTTCCCATTCACGTGTTAATATTTCCAAGAAGCATTTTTAAAAATTTCTCTTTCAGTTTAGCCCTTATTACTACAAAGATCAAAGAAATTAAATTCTAAATGCCCTCATATTTTCCTAGCACTTCTTTAATTAAATATCATTTACTGACTTTTGTATGTTTGCCAGGATCTTTTAAGTTCTTCAAGTATCGGAAAGTGAAGCTATTTCCTTCTCTAACCAGTTTAGAGAAAAAGTACTCAGAGTCAGCATCATACTACTAAGAAGCAACCACCAGGGGCTACTCATTCACCAGTATGAAACCACACACTAGATTTGAATAAAAACAAATTGATTTTTGTGAGTGTTTTTTATTCATGTAGTACACCCAAATCATACATATATTTGTCTATCTAATAAAATTATGTGATTTTTTTTTGAAATTGAAAGCAGAAAAATAAAAGTCAATTACCATTAAAATAGTTCCACCCTTCTGCCACTATACCAGAAGCATGTTCCATGAGGTGAATGTGAGCTATAAAAGTGAATCTTTTGGTCCCTCAGGAGGGCTTCTGCATGCTTCTCAGTGGAAGCATCTCAACTCAAGATCATGACTCCAGTGTTTAAAAGCAGCATTCTTCACATAACTTGGCATGGCATTAAAACACAAGCCAACAATTTAATCTAGTATACAATCAAAGAAATAGCTATCTGATCTTTTACCGGAGCAAAACTACACTCTGAGGAGCGCGCGTACTCTACCTAGTAAAATGAAATTGTCAATCAAGTTTAAGAGGCATTACTTTATCGGAAGAGTTTCAGCGAATACAAGTACTATTAGAAGTAAAAAAACTATGATAATTATTTCCAAAAAAGTTAAAACTATACCCTAAATCAGACATTTAATCCAAATTGACATTACTTTACGATATTTATACCAAAAAATTATTCAGATATTTGTGGAAAATAAGGTTAATTATATTTGCACATAATACAAAGGTCTCATATTTACAAAAACAGACCAGCCATTCTTTGATAATCAACAACAGTTCGTAGTAGCACCATTCTTTTTTTTTTTTTAAGAGAGAAAGACACTGAGAGAGAGAGAGAATCAATTTTTTTAATTGAGTTTTTCATATGGCTTTCGTTGCTCTGACACTTAATTTTGTACCTGGGTGCTGGGGTTTGAACCCAAGTACTTGTGCATGCCGGGCAAGCACTATAATCACCAAGCCACTGCTCTAGCCCCACCATTCTTTTTTATAATGCATCTCCCTAAGTAAAGATTGGTAGATGTACCACTTTAATATTAAGGTTAACAGTGGCACAAACTAAACTATCTATGTGATCAAACATGATGATTTCAACCTCAGTTAAGAACTACAATAGATTTTCTCTTCTGTCTGCTTGCTTGTATTGAATTATAATGTTTTCAATGCATACCACCAATACCTACTCTAGATGTTGCCAGGTGTGCTTATGGAGAATTGTCAATCTTATTTTTCCTTCTCTTGATTTTTTTCCTACCATTTTCTTCTTCCCTATCTCCTATATCTTTTATCTACCTCTTCACATCATTTTAATATATCTACTTACAAAAGGACATCTGAAAATATTTTTATTAACTGAGTGACATTTTCATGAGATCAAGGCTGTGCCATATTAGTTTCCTAGATTTGATTAAATTAGTATTATTATACTCCTAAGAGGCAAGATAGCATGAACAGTGAATTTTTAAATGAAGCCCAAATCACTCTGCCAAATTCCAAGTTAAAGTTCCTGAGTTGAGTATGAATAGCTTAAAAGATGTCAATATACCAGCACAGCTTCAAGTGGTATATCAAAGCAGAAAACACTGTAAGGCAGGCAGAAGAAATAACATTAAGATTTGCTAAAGAATTCTATAAAGCAAAATGAAACATGTTGATCATTAAAAACATTCAAGGTTCAATAAGCACACCTTTGGTGGCACCACAATCATCACAGTTAATTTTTATTATTATCTACTTTGTTCCAGCACTGTTTCATGTATTACATCAGTTAACTTAACATATATTTTAAGAGTGAAAGAGAATCAGTTTTATTTATTCTTTCTTCTGGCCTTTGTTTCTTGGACACTTAGTTGTATATGTGGTGCTGGGATTTGAACCCAGGTCCTTTGCATGCCGGGCAAGTGTTCCAACGGCTGAGCCACTATTCCAGTCTCAACTTAACCTACATTAACTTACATGTTTAATACTATATTTCTCCCATCTCACAGATGGAAACATTGTGTCTCAGACAATTTCCTCAAATCAGAGAGCAGTAGAGAACTGATTCAACTTCAGGTAGTACAACAGAGATTTATATTAATCATTAATTTTTAAATCTTCAACATCAAGATATCTGGCAATAAGGTAGACACGAGAATAAAGAATCATTTCCAGTAGGCAACTATTCGGAGGGTCTCAGAATACCTCTGCTCTTGGAACTCCCTTATGCTTTTAAAAGACACGAAAAGCTTACCATGTTAGAAACTCCACCTTAAAGAACACAACAGCAGACATCCCTTTTACTCTCAAAGCAAAGACATCATCATGCATGAAGTAGCCTTGAAAAACTCCACAGTACAGTGTGGAAAAAATAACAATGAAAAAAGGAAATAATTTTATTTGTATTATGAAAATTGTTTTAACTTTGCAAATATATACACTAAAAAGATCTCATGAAAACCTAAAGATCTCTGGAACATACCAGATAAATGCTGGATTTTACTATTTGTTATACTGTTACATTTCAAAACAAATCATGAGGGGCTGGAGCCATGGCTCAGTGGTTACAGTGCTTGAGTATGCAAGTTCAAACCCCAGCACCACATAGACAATGAAGTCTTGGAGCAACAAAAGCCACATTGAAAACTAAATAAAAAATTGTTTTTATCTTTCTAAGAAAAAAAACGAAAAACAAAAAACAATCAAACAAATAATGAACCCTCAATACCCCTACCTTATCACAATTGAGAAACTCTGATTGGTTGAAAATTACAGTCCTCAATTTGGAGACTAGGGAAAAAATACTCAGAAGTAAGTAAGAGGCATACCTAAAATCACACAACTAGAGAACAACTTTTTGACTACTGATTACAAAAGGCCAGTAGCCAAAAGGAGTTTGTAGTAAGGAAAAGCAATTTCACAATAGAAAATAGGGCATTACAATACCAAAGATTTCTTGAATAAGCAATATTTTCAGTCTTGTGCAAGACAATGAAGGCAGCCAAAAGGAAATTGAGATCCTCAGTTCAACAACCCAAAAGGAACTCAATCCCATCAACCACCACGTGAAATTGAAAGTAGTTTCTTGTCCAATTGGTCCTTTAAATGAGGCCTGGCCAACACCTTACTTATATAGCCTTATAAGAGACCCCAAAAGCAGGGGACCAAGTTATGCCAGACTCCTCATCTACAGAAGCTTCAAAAAATAAATGTGTTACCTTAGACCACTAAGTTTGTGGTAACTTAACATAGCAAGAGATAACCAACATAAAAATTAGAAAAATAGTAACAGAGGCAAGCCCAGGACCAACTGGAGGAGGATGGCCACCTGGAGCAGCCCACCTGACACCCCATGGGCCTGTCTGGAGGACACCACTGATAGGACCCCTGGCCTGTGCAGTCCCCACCGAGCTGAAAAACCGGCCCAGACAGACCTCTTCTGGTTCGGACCAAAGCACAAGACCAGGGCTGGCCGGAAGAGGAGATCTGTCTGGAGTAGTGCCCCCTACCTGATGCCCCAACGCAGGTCTGGGCCCCTTTGGGTCCCAGTCAGCAGATGTTCAGGACAGCTCCAGTAGGACCTCCATCTCAGGCAGCCAAGATCCCCACCTGGATAAGCCCCTCCTACCTAACACTCCACGTGTAGGTCTGGACCCCTTCTGGTCCCAGTTGGCAGGTGAACACGATATCACTATTAGGAGCCCCTTCTGGGGTAGCTCCTGCTCAGGACCAACAGCAGGAGGCTCTCCGCCTGGAGCAGCCTCATATATCTGATGCCTGGCATGCAGGTCCAGGCTTCTTTTGGTCCCTGCCAGTGGATGCTAACACCACCACCAGTAGAACCCCTGTCTGGAGCAACCACCACACAGAACCAACCAGAGGAGAATCCCCACCTGCAGCAACCCCGCATACCTGACAACCCATGTGCCAGTCTGGGCTTCTTTTGGTCCCAGGCAGCAGGGTCTCAGGACATACTTGGGTAGGACCTCCATCTGGAGCAACCCCTGCCCAGCTGAAGGACTGGCACAGGCCTCTTCTGGTCCGGGCCCCAGCACACGCCCAAGATAGACCAGAGGAACATCCCTGCCCGGAGAAGCCCTCAGCCCAGGCCTCTTCTGGTCGTTCCCTGGCAGGTGCCCAGGACAACCCAGGTTCAGATCTGCAACCTTGAGACTGGAACCAAAAGGTGGAGCAAACTGAGGACCCAGGCAGAAGCAGGCTCAGCAAGCAGGTGATCATCACGGAGGTGGTGGCTGATTCCACCCTTTGACTTGCAAGGAAAAATCATCTGGAGAACTGCCTACCTTCACCACAGGAAATCTCAATTCAGAGATCCAGAAGAAGCTCTTCAAAAATGAAGAATCAAAATAGGAAAGGTTCACCTCAAACCTACAACTTCCCTAAAAAGGATGCCACAGAAAGGAACTGAGATGAAAACCTTCAAAAAATGATCAATGATCTGATTATAAAAAGGAAAAATGAGCTAAAAGAAGGACCTGACAGATTCCCCACTGAGTTTTACCACACATTTGAAGAAAAGCTAATACTTTTTCTTATTAAGCTATTCCAAGAAACTGAAATAGAGGGAACACTCCCACTTTTTATGAAGCAACCATAACTCTGATATGCAAATCCAACAAAGACACACCAGAAAAGGAAAACTACAGACCTATAATACACCTGATGAACACTGACACAAAAAATCCTTAATAAAGTTCTTGCCAACTGCATTCAAAAACAAATCAAGAAGATAATTCATCATGATCAAGTTGTGCTTCATTCTAGGTATACAAGGCTGGTTCAACATACACAAATAATAAATGTGGTTTTTCACTTAAACAGAATTAAGGACAAAAAAACATATGATCATATCAACAAATGCAGAAAAGGCTCTTGATAAAATCCAGCACCCATTTATGCTCAAAACTAGAGAAAATAGGGATCAAAGGAACTTAACTTTGTGAAGGTCATATATGTCAAATCCTCAGCTAGTATAATAACAGTAAATGGAAAAAAGTTGAAAGCTTTTCTACTAAACTTGGAACAAGACAAGGCTGTCCACTCTCACTACTTTTATTCAACATAGTCCTCAAGACCCTGGGTGGAGCAATCAGGCAAGAGAAGGAAATCAAAAGGATAAGAATAAGAAGGAAGTCAAACTATCCCTTTTTGCTGATGATATGACCCTACACCTAGAAGATCCAAAAAACTCCACCAGAAAACTGCTAGAGCTAATAAACAGATTTGGCAAAGTAGCAGGGTACAAGATCAACACCCATAAGTCAATAGCTTTCCTATATGCTAACAATGTTAGGGCAGAAGAAGAAATGAGGAAATTGTCCCAATCACAATATCCTCTAAAAGAATAAAATACTTGGGAATTAATCTAACACGAAGTTAAAAATCTCTTCAATGAAAATTATCAAACACTGAAAACAGAAATTGAAGAAGACCTGAGAAAATGGAGAGATGCTTCATGCAGTTAGTTAGGCAAAACTAATGTAATTAAAAAGGCCATTCCCTAAAGGGAAAGAACTAAGTCAAGAATTAATGAGTAGGATGCCATTAAATTAAAAAGGTTTTGCTGAGCCAAGCAATTAGTCAAAACAGTTAAGAGACAGACAACCTACTGAATGGGAGAGAATCATGGCCTGTGATCCCTCTGACAAGAGATTAATATCCAAAATTTACAAAGAACTCAAAAAATTCAATAACAAAAACACAAACTAGGGGCTGGAGCCTCAGCGGTTAGGGCGCTTGCCTGGCATGTGCGAGTATGCAGCACCATGTACACAATTCAGTCTTGGAGCAAGAAAAACTGAATAAAATTAATTCTCTCTCTCTCTCTCTCTCTCTCTCTCTCTCTCTCTCTCTGTGTCCCTGTCCCTTAAAAAAACAAAACAAAACAAAACAAAAATAAAACCCCACAAACAATCCAAACAAAAAATGAGCCAGAAAGCTAAACAGAAACCTCTCAACAGAGGAAAGCCAAAGAATACATACGAGAGTGTTCGATATCACTGGTAATCAGAGAAATGCAAATAAAAACTACCGTAAGATTTCACCTCACTCCAGCAGACTGGCAAAGATGAAGAATACAAATAATAACAAATGTTTGAGGGGATGTGGAGAGATAGGAACACTACTAGCACACTGTTGGTGGTATTGCAGACTGGTACAGCCACTCTGGAAAGCAGTGTGGAGACTCCTCAAAAATTAAGGATGGATCCACCATATGACCCAGCTATCCTTCTTCTGGGGATTTTCCCAGAAAAGTAAGAATTAGCAAATTACAGCAACACAGCAAAATCCATGTTTATAACAGCTCAATTTACCATAGCTAAATTATAGAACCAACCCAGATGCCCCTCACTGGATGAATGGATCCAAAAGCTCTAGTACAAACATACAATGGAGTTCTACTCAGCGGTTAGAAACAAGGGTATTGCATCTATTGAAGGTAAATGAATGGCAATGTGAAGAAATCATGCTGAGCCAAGTTAGTCAAACCCAAAGAGTCAAGGGCCAAATGTTTTCCCTTATTTGTGGAGGCTGAAGCTAAACTCAGACTTGATAGAAAAGTAGACACACTCATGTATTAGAAACATAGAACAAAAATGCAATATGTCAATATTTATGAGGTATAGTTGCAAGATATTGAATAAAACAGTTGAATAAGCTATAACGTATGCCTTTACAAAATGTAAATGTTCAATCCTATTGTCAAATATATCGAAAAATAACAAGGGATGATAGGAAGAGAGAAGGAGAAATGTTGGAACTGAGATACAGCAAGGTACATTCCAAACATATGTAAGTATGTCACTGTATACACTATAGTCATGTATATAAAAAATGTTCTTCATAGGTATATCTATGAATGTGTGACAACAAATTCCATCATTATGTACAACTATAATGCACTAATAACAAAACAAATTTATATACAACTTGGATGAAAAGATTATAGGAACAAACTTCCTAAATTATACAGCCCAATCTCACTCAAAAGAAAAAAAGAAGATAATTTGAATAGCCTTTTATCTTTTAATGGAATTAAAACTCTAATGAAAATAATCATTCCCTGGTACCAAACACAAAACAATAAAAAAACACTTCCAGATCAATATTGCTTAGATGTAAGCATTCACAGTGTATTAACAAATTGAACACAACAATATAAAAAAAAGCACAGTTCAATAAGGAAAAAAAATTCTGATTAGAAAAAGGTACACTGTCATTATTGATGGATTATATACTGTCTAAAGAGAAAATCCTCCAGAATGTACAAAAAGATATTGCAACTAGTAAACAAGACAGGCTTGCAGGATGCAACATCAATAAACAAAGAAAAAAAAGTAGTTTTATATATAAACCAGAAAATGGAATTAAAGATCATTTACTACAGCATCAAAAACTATGAAATACACAAATGACAAACTGAAAGGAAGATGTGCAAGACCTATTCACTGGAAACTATAAAATAAGACTATGACAAATTAAAGAAGGCTTAAATAGAGAGAGGTGTTATTCAGGTCAAAAGTCTCCATATTGTAAGATGTCAATTACTCTCAAATTGATCTACAAATTCAAAGCAATCCCATCCAAATTCCTAGAAATACTGTAGAAACTATTATAATGGTTTAAAGATTTTTAATTTATATGCAAAGAACCTAGAAATGTCTAATTTTCAAACAGTATAAGAAGGTTGGAAGGCTTAAATCACCTGATTACCAAGATTTATTCTAAAGGTACAGTAATCAAGAGATCATTTGAATAGAATAGACAACCCAAAACTGACCCTCACATGTATGATCAATTGATTTTCATCAGTGATAAGAAAGTTATTCAGTGAGGGGAAAGGATAATTTTTTTCAACAAATGGTGCTAGCAAAAATGAACAGCCATAAGCAAAATAAACAAACTCCTCACATTATACAAAAATGAAAATGAATCAGATGTAAATTATTAAATTTACATTAACTGACTATTTCTTGCAGACTACTACTGGCAGTCAAACTCAATTCATAGGTGACACAGTAGGAACCCTACAACTGGAAAAAAGTAGGAAGCAGATTCTATTCTTTTCCTGAAGACAAATAATTTCCAATAACTTGTTACAAACTGAGAAATCTAATAACAAATCCATTTAGTTTTTGTTTAATTTGAGAGTACATAAATGTTTTGAACCATGTAACTCTGCATATTGTGTATTAATATTCTACTAAGCACCATTTGAGAAACCACTGATTTTATTAAAAGTTTTTATTTTACATGTTAGGAATCCGATGCCCAAAATAAGTAACCCATTT
The DNA here is from genome assembly GCA_004027875.1 of Aplodontia rufa. Taxonomy (NCBI): domain Eukaryota; kingdom Metazoa; phylum Chordata; class Mammalia; order Rodentia; family Aplodontiidae; genus Aplodontia; species Aplodontia rufa. The sequence continues at coordinate 20,890 of PVKS010004120.1, forward strand.
GACCATGTTCACTTGTCTTATAGAAGTCTCTGGCTTTAATCCTCTGTTCCTTGTATTACAAAACAGATTATCATTTTCCCCTTGGATTAAAATATGCCCTTCAGCTTTCCTGAGCAAGTATGGCTTCTAGTTCTATACTTCTCTTCTCCCTGGGCCATCCTCATCATAAATGTAAACATTCTGGATAAGAACAATCTTGGTTATTTTCATAAGAATAAGCACTCTCTTTGCAATAACTTATTATAAAGTTATTTCAAACTGAGAATTTTAATGGCAGAGGACTCCATTTAGTTTTTTGCTTAACTTGAAAACACACAAATGCTTTGAACCATGGAACTTTGTACATTGCTTATTAACAACCCATTAACAACAGTTTGAGAAATTGTTCTTATTAAAAATTCTGCATTATATGTTAGGTATCTGGTAGGATATGAATTGATCTTTTTGGCTTTGCCCAACTAATTCCAGTGACTAGAAAATAATGCAATCTCAATAAATGTTTCATGAATGAGGGAGAGTGAAAAAAACGATTTTTCATATGAACAGCCCACAAGCAAAAGCACAGAAATTCAAAAGACCATAAAACTCCCAAGTTGGGAAGAAAGACACTGAGGGGAAGTGATCTAATTAAGGCAAGGTTGGTGAGAAATCAAGAATAACATTTACACTCCAAGAACTGAAAAAAGTAAACTCAATGAGATTTAGTGGTGTGACACAGGCATGTGCCACATGATGACTTTTCAGTCAACAATATTCTGCATAATACTACTACAGTGGTTCCCATAAGATTATACAGTACAACCACCTACTGTACGCAAGCTGAAGAACAAACAAAAGAAAAAAGAAAAATGCAGAAGAAAAAGAGAAACCCCTAAGAAAATTCACTGTGAAGGGCTTAGAAGTTTTTTGCTGACCTCAATGAGTCCTTAAAATGTTTGAAAGCATACACTACAATATAAGTTTCAATTAGTAAAGACAAACATTTCTGGCACAGTATCTTCTGTCAAGTAAATTTATGATAAAGAAAAGAAACAAACTATCAAAGGCATAATTTTAAAAAAGGGCAACACCTTAAGTATATCCATCAGGAAAGACTACAGAAGGAGACATTGTTATCAGAGGACACGGCTCTAGGCAACTTATTGCTCTGAAGACCTTCCAGGGGAACAAGACAGAAAGGAAGAAGAAAGTGACATTGATGTAGGTCTAACATCCTGTGTGGGTTTCTATCTTATTTTTTTAACCAAAGTTTAAAAAGTAAAAATAAAAATTCTGCTGGCAAAAATGTGGGAGAAAAGGAACCTGTAGGGACTGTAGTTAGTATAGACAGGAACAGTAACAGATGCTGAAAGTGTCGTGGGAAGAAAGGAACACTATCACACTGGTGGTGGGAGTGCAAGCTTGTACAGCCACTTCGGAAAGCAGTGTAGAGATGCCTCAAAAACACTAGGGTTGGAACCACCGTTTGTCCCAGTTACCCTACTCCTGGGTATGTTCTCAGAAGAACTAGAATCGGCATACTAGAGTCACAGCTGTTTCAATGTTTATAGCAGCTCAATTTAGAATAGCTAAACTATGGAACCAACCTAGATGCCCCTTGCTGGAAAAGTGGATTCAAAAAGTGGGGTATGTACATACAATGGAGTTTTACTCTGCTATTAGAACAATATCATGGCATTTGCAGACAAATGGATGAAGATGGAAAAAATTATGCTGAGTGAAATATCTCTAACTCAGAGACTTAATGTTTTCTCTCATATGCGGGACAGAGAAGGTCAGAAAATTCAAAAATTAATACTCATTTATATGCTTATTTATGTCTATAACATGGGGGTAAAGCAGAGGAGACATGAGAGTGGGGAGTGGTCGATGGGGGTGGGGAAGATCCTGGAATAGGATGGGCCTTAACTTACTCTGTCAATATCCATGTATGCATGAATATGTTAACAATGATTCCCTTTCATATATAAGACTATGTCGAACTAATAAAAAAAAAACCAATATGAAGGTTCTAAAAAGAACTAAAAATTGAACTATCATATGATCCAGCTTTACCACTCCTGGACACCCAAGTTTATCATAGCACCACTCACAATAGTCAAGATATGAAATCAGCCTAAGTGCTCATCAACAGATGAGTGGATTAAAAAAATATGGTATAGGGCTAGAGCAGCGCCTCCGTAGTTGTGGCACTTGCTTGGCATTCACAACTATGGGAGTTCAAACCCAGCATCATATACACAACAAAGTCTCAGAGCAATGAAAGCCACATGAAAAACTGATTCTTTATCTCTTGCTGCCCTCTCTCTTTAAAAAAAAAAAAAAAGGTACATACACACAATATTCATTTGACCATAGAGAAGAATGAAACACCTATCATTTACAGGGAAATGGATAGAACTGGAGGATAGCGTGTACAGAAAAGACAGGTATCATGTGTTTTCCATCACATGTGGAAACTAAAACAAAACAATAGGAAAAATAAACAAACAAACAAACAAACAAAAACCCCTAAAAGTAGTAGAAGAAATATTAGGGACTGGGAAACAGGGGTAGAAAGGGATGCAGACATTTATCAATGTGTGATATATGCATGTATGACCAATGTCATAGTGAAATAATTTACACAATTTTAATAATATATTTTAATTATGAATTTTTAAACAGTGGTTTTTAAGGAAAAATACAGGGCCCAGAAAAAGGTGAGGGATTATGGGATGGGAGGGGGGAAACTGACGAAACTGTATTATTGCTTTGTGTGCATCTAGGAATATGTGACAACAAATCCCATTACTATGTACAACTACAACACGCTAATAAAAAAATTTTTAATGAAATAAAAAATACATTTTTTAAACAGAAAAATGTTTATAAAATTAGGATAAAAAGATAATACTTTTGTGCAAAAGAAATACATTTTTAGGTGCTGGAGCGGGTCTCGGCAGCATGCACGAGTACACGGGTTCAAACCCCAGCACCCATGCACACAACTAAGTGTCAAAGCAAGGACAGCCATGTGAAAAACTCAATAAAAATTGATTCAATCTCTCTCTCACACTGTTCTTCTTTCTTAAAAAAAAAAAAGAAAGAAAAGAAATACATTTTAAAACAGAAAAATTCTTATAAAGATAAAAAGATAATACTTTTATGCAGTCATACAAGGTGTATTAAGCTAATTGTTATTAGAAGAGTCAAAAAAATTTTAAAAACAAATTCTATAAATTGCATGTAACCTAAGTATACTGTGTTTTCAAAGTCTAGACATATACAGAAATGTGTTAGGCTTTCACATTCACGCAGCCACTCACTCACTGGCTGGCTGACCCAGAACATCTACCAATTTGCACTGCAAAGATGGACCATTTTTTTAAATTTATACCATATATTTACAGTGTTTTTCTATGATTAAATGTTGTAATACACAAATACGTGTCATGTGGTACACTTGCCTACAACATTCAGTACTGTAACATGCTCTACAGTTTTGGAGTCTAGGAACCATCAACAGGCTACACCATACATCATAGGGCTGTAGTTGACTATTCTATCTAGGATTGTGTGATGAAACTCTTTTCTAAGACATCTAAGATTCTTAAAACATCCCTAACATTAAACCATGCATTACTAGATTTGAAACAGGAAAGCTGGTACTTTATTACTTAATCACAAGTAAATTTCTTATTTCCTGTACTAAACACCCAAAATATATTCTGTTCCATAAACAAAACACCACAGATTATGATATAAAACCATATTAAAATTATTTCATTTGATAACATGAAGATTTAAGCATGAGTTCAATATATTTCAAACTTTTTATTTAAAAAAATTACTAAAGTATATGACAAGAAAATTACATCACAGAAAGAACTAAAATGGACTGATCATGCTAAGCCTCTGACAAATATAAGCTCATTTGAATCTCACAATTACCTTGTGAAATATACAGCCTTTTAAAAAAAACTTAAGGAACTGAAGCCTCTTCTTTTCTGAAAATGTATGAATCTTTGTTTTGTCATAAAATGGATTTTAAGAATCTATGTTGCCCTATTTCCTTTACCCAATAGTTTCCAAATTCTCAGATCTGTAATGCAATAAATTATTGATAGTTATAATTACATAAACAAAATTACTATTCCAAACTTCTTATTGGGCATTTTAAAACCATAATAGTCCCTTATCTTTGTTTAAGACATACTCTAGGAATTCAATATAGCCACCTCTCCAAGGAGCACCCCCAAAGCCTGTCCTGGACAAGTAAGAATAACAACTGCTCTGAGGGTTATTTATGGTTTATCTGGTGGTCATCTCCTATCTTCTTTGAGCCTCAATTTCCTCAAGTCTAAAAATGAAGACTTCTCAAAGAGTTGGTATGAAGATCAAAAAAGATAACACATGAAAATGAACTCTATATATTGTGACAAATGCTACTTATAAATATTGTTATTAATACTAATATACTAAGAGGGTCTAAAAAAACTTCAACCAGAATCTCCCCTACATTTTATTTCTATCAGTAAAAAATCTCATAAAAATACTAAAGAGACTATAAAAAAAACCCTGAGCTCACCAATTTATAAAAAGGGTCATTAAAAAGATTTGAAGTTAGTATGCTTTGATTTCTATTTGTTAGTAGTAAAATCAAAAATAAATGAGAAAACAAAGAATTGTAAAGGCCTTAATAAAGATGTTATAGGCATACAAAGTTAAGTGAAATTCAAAGCAAGGGGAGAAACTGACATAAAGGCTCTTTCCAAAAAGATCTATAAAGGCGCATCTCAACAGCTGTTGTCTCCAGGAAGAAATGCTAACTGAAAAAAAGCAATCTTTACTTGCTTAAAACAGAATAATGGGCAACCCAATTAGTTTATGATTTCTGTGAGCAAGAGACTTAAAGATGCTTATCATATCATCATAACCCAATTTTCTTAATCAAGAACTATAAGTTACAGCTAATGGGCAGGTGCTGTTTCGAATGCCCCCAAAAAGTTATGAACCTTTACTCTCATGGGTTTATTTAAACCTAACTTTAAAACACACCCTTTTGTTACCCACAGTTTTCTACACATTCAGAACATTCTGAAGGAGCAGTTACATAACAAAACAGATTAATGGGAACATAGATGCAATACATAGAGAACACTTACTTTAATTCTCTGTCCCTTCTGTCTTGCTTTGTTATTTAACTGCTTCATCTCGTGTTTTGTACCTGAGATCAAGAGGCATAAAATACTATTTCAAAATTTGTGTGTCCTTTCTAATCCATTTGAACTCCTAGAAGCTACAAAACCTGTACCTTTTTCCCTTCAGAAATAAAATAGCAAAACAATCTAGAGAAAATATCTATGCTATATTAAATAATCTAAACTTTCTTAGCATTGCATACTGACAAATGAGGGACAACAATGAATAAAAGCAATTTTTATTCACACAATGATCTTTCCACTTATAATTAAACTATATCAAAAATCAAACAATCTGATATTTGTTTAAACAACCATAACTAACTAGCCACAGTCTTAAAAAAAAAAACGGAGTTTAATTCAGGTGTCCTCTTTCTGTGGGAGCAGTGAATCTATATGATTTTCTATCCTTCATCACCACTTGCTTGTTTTGTCTTTTGTCTTCCTCCTTCATGAAATTTTTCTTCTTTCCGTTCCTTTACAATCTGGCTCCTATCATCCTAATTCAAGTTTATGTTCACCACAAGTAGATTTATGTAGTTGATCTTTCTGGATGGTCATTCTTTTACGTGCCATTCTTTTACTTTGAATCTACCCTTTACACCACAACAAATTATTCTTTATAAACACTGTCATTCCCTGAACTGAAGTCATATTTTAATTGGCTACCTAATTCCTGAACGACAGGCCACTTTTCTTCTATAGAAAGGTTACTTGCCTTATGTCACAATGTTCACCTACGGAGAAAGTGGATTTATTACCTACTGAATTTAGTCATTTGGGGCCTCTGTTCTTGTTTTCACTTTGTTCCATATTTCCAGAAAGTTCTTGCTCTTTCACCTCTGCTCATTCAAATGTCTACTTCCTGTAAGAATCTATTCAAACACGGTGGGAGACAAATTAGTTTGGGTTATATTTCTCGCCCACCCCAAATAACCAGTGAAGTTATTTCAGTAGTTAATTATTTGCTACCTAAAGATAGCACTTCCATTGTTATCTAACAAGAATTAAAGTTTTAAAGTATAACTTCAGGGGCTGGAGCGGTTCCTCAGCGGTTACAGTGCTGGCCTGGCATGTGTAAGTATGTGGGTTCAAGCCCCAGCACCCATGTACACAACTAAGTGTCAGAGCAATGAAAGCCATGTGAAAAACTCAATAAAAATTGATTCTGTCTCTCCTCCCTCACTGTCCTTCTCTCTTAAAAAAAAAAAAAAAGTATAACTCCATAGGTAAATATGACTTATTTATCTAAGCGTATTTCCTGAACTCTAAAATATATATTTATTCAATTTTAATATTTCAAAAACAATGCATTTATCAATCTCAGAATCTTAAATTTAGGAAAGCAAAAATTTCTTAAAAGGCATACTACATTAATATCCTTATTTATCAGTATGGTTCTCATATCATTGTGCTCCAATGGAACAGGAAAACTGGTTCCTTCTGCCCTAGAAATCCACAAGGCCTCTGCTGTCAAATGTAAAGGAACTATTCACCAGGTCAATCCAGAACTCCAGGCAGTATAACCCTTACTGAGGTCAGAATGACCGCTGTATGTTTTGTATAGACAGAACAAGAAGGAAGCCAAGGCTCTGTTATCCCATATCAAACTCACTATTTACAAACTGTGGAGTGGCTCTTAGTGAAGCTCTTGCACATGAATGAAAAGATATTGAATACCTGCTAAGAAAGGAAGGAGCACTAAGCAAAATTAAAGTTCCCTTTAGCCACATGTGGCAGGACTGGGCCAGGAACTGCAAGAGAAATAACATCCATCTCATCCAAATAAACTTACAGACTAATTTTAGTTTCCACAGAATCTGAAAACTATATTCTTACTTTAGTTGAATTTTTATTTGTTTCCTTCATTCAAAGATCCCATTCTATGGCTTTGAATACAAAATCAGAAGACTGCAGCAACTCCAAAATCTTTCTAGCCTCATATTTTCATTTTCTACCTGATCTGGTCGATCAGGTTGCTAGTAGCCATTTGTGTTCCTGAGAAATGTTCTATGAAATGACCCCTGCTGGTGCCTTCTAAATAGCTGAACCCTGGTATCCTTTCATTGCGGTAGATAGCAGAAGTCATAGCACATATTAAAATGAAAGGCTTCAAGACACACTTATTTACCCCTTATTAAAAAGTCCCTGAAATCATTCTGTGCTAAGTCACACATAGCAGCTAAATGAAGCATTTTAAAGCCAATCCATTACCACATGACTGGTCTCTCCTTCTCCACTAACAGGCTTCAGTCTAGAACTGTAGTGAAATACTAATTATTAGTAACTATTTCACTTCTATCAATGAAAGGCAGGAGGAGGCACTGGGGTTAAGAGAAATAACCTGGTCAGAGTCACAAAGGGAAGAATTGTGAGTGCCAGAAATAGTCACTGATGATCCATTAATCCACTGGATTGATTTTAGTGCTCAGTCCTTAAATTCTATATTGTTCTATCTCACAATACTTGCTAAGTAAGATTTCATGTCTCATCCTGTTTCACCAGCATTAGAAGCTCTTATTTTCACCTTTCTTTTCTACCACTCCTTCAGAATATGGCAGAATATCTAGACCGGTTCTCTCTTTGAATTGTTATCCATGCAGATCTCATGTGTATTTTGTGGAAACAGCACAAATCTCCAATTCTCTGAGTCTCAGTTTCCTCATCTCTGATATACAGGAACTGGATGTAAACAGATAACCAACATACCATTAAAAATTCTACACTACTGCAAATAATGCAGAGGGAAGAAAGAGCAAAAATGCAAACAACTGTTTTAGTCTGCAAACCATATCAGAAAAAGAAAAAAATTCCAATTCCTGATCACTGGTGGTACCTATGAAAAAAATACCTATGAGAGATTTACTACCAGAGAATTCAAAGCTACTTTTTAAACGAAGGAATGAAAAACTTGTTTGTTTGTTTTTTTGTTTGTTTGTTTGTTTTTGTTTTTAGGAGACAGGGACAGGGCTAGAGCAGTGGCTTGTCAGTTACAGCTCTTGCCCGGTATGCGCGAGTACGCGAGTACGCAAGTTCGAACCCTAGCACCACGTACACAACGAAGTGTTGGAGCAATGAAAGCCACATGAAACACTAAAAATAAAATTGATTGTCTCTTTCTCTCTCTCTCTCTCTCTTTTTAGAGGGAGAGAGAGAAAGAGAAACAAATTTTTTATTTAGTTTTTCATGTGGCTTTTGTGGCTCCAAGGCTTCGTTTGTACCCGGTGTGGGGTTCAAACTTGCATCCTCATACATGCCAGGCAAGCGCTGGAACTGCTGAGCCACTGCTCCAGCTCCAAAACTCAGTATTTTATTTTATTTTATTTTTTTTTTTTAAAGAGAGACGGACAGTGAGAGAGACAGAGAAAGAGAGAGACAACTTTATTTAGTTTTTCACATGGCCTTAGTTGCTCCAACACTCAGTTGTGTACGTGGTGCTGGGGTTTGAACCCAGGTCCTCGTGCTTGCCAAGCAAGCACCGAAACCGCTGAGCCACCGCTCCAGCCCCAAAACTCAGTATTTTAGAAAAGAAAATCAACAGGAAATTTATCTCTCCCAAGCCCGATCACAACCCAACACCTCCTGCAAACCTCAATGGTACTACAGTACTTCACTTCAGAGTTTGATGTAGTTTAGTAACAGTACTAAGAAGCAGAGAAACCAAGACAATTCAGTCTCTTGCAATGTCCACTGACTCAAAAGATCATACATATCAGAAACAGAATATGTATATAGCAGGAAATTTAGCCATGTAAATATGTATTAAATTACTAGATTTCTGGAAATAATGGTGGCAAAATTAGTAATAGCAGTTTTCATTTATTATGTGAATAAGCAAACTATTTCATAGCTATTATTAGATCTCATCTTCAACAAAACTGTACAATATATGTATTAAATTACTATAATTTTAGAGAAAAGAAAACCTGAAACCCAAAAAGGTAAAATAACTTGTCTGTCACACAGCACAAGTTTCCAATACCTCTGATCTTAAATGAAAAGCTTCTCTAAGGAGAATCATCATCAGGACAATAATGTCTTATTATCATCTACCTACATCAAACTTCATCATCATAAGTCAATTTTAAAGTTTTCTTCCTTCAGCCTCCAAATCCAATTAACCTAGTAAATCTAATGATTATTCCCCAATTTGATTATATTCAGCCAACACATATTGTGCACCCATTATGTATAAAAATTTATGTGTAAAAATTTATATCACTGTTGGGCAGCCAGAGGCTTTTACTTCCCCAAGAAAGAAATGGGCAATTGAAAGGGAAGAAAATTTGATTTTTTTATATTCTTTATAAATAAGAGAAATGAAAGTACATTAAGCATGACTCAGTCAGCAAATAATTCTCATTCACTGCACTCAGAATGCAGCATGTCTGCAAGTGTACTTATTCGTTTACATGTATGTGGATCTAGTAGATGAATTCTGAGAAGTTTAAAGTCAACTCTCACATACCACTCATTACGTACCAGACACTGATCTAAGCATGTTACATGTACTGTTTTACTTAATACTCACAACCACCTTAAGAAGTGGCTGTTATTATGCTGATTTCACAGGTAAACACACTGAATAAGTACAGTGAATTTAAATCACTTGTCAGAATCACCTTGGTAGTAAGAAGGGGAAAACTCTGAAATTAAAATAAATCATTAACATTGTAGTAAAAAAGGGACACTCATATTTTTTTTCTCACTTTTGTACCTGGCACATTGACAAATACAGAAAACACTTCTTTGCACTAAAGGATAAGAAAAGAAAGGACAAACTCATTATGTTTTTTCTTGCCCCTGTCCACACTACCTAAGATTCAGATCCTTCATTTGTTTCTGATGCTTTACCTTGATCATGACTTTGACAAATTTCTGGAAAAGGTTCTTTCACATCATGATGTTTCTTTCATCTTTTTATGTGGTATTTTTCTTCTGTACAGGTGGGCAAGAGTGTAACAGTACAGAAACCAGGACTTTAACAAGGGCATAAAAGACTGAGTAAAACACCATGTTCTTTCCCTCCAACTGCCTCAAACACGTCCTGTTTCAAATCCGTACTTCCTAAGAAAGCTGAACAGACATATTCTACAACTACTATATATTTCTTCTACAATCGCTATATATTCCTATATCTACCTCACAAAATCTCTTTCCTAAGTGATTTTATGTGGGTAGTTCTAATTGCCAGAAACCTAACCACCTCTAGGCTGTGAGATTCCATTTCTGGTAGATTTGGTAAAAAGAGGGACAACCACACCTAAGTAGAGGGCTGGTGGGAGTGACTTTTCTTTCTGCTCAGAGAAAGGGACACCAGAGAAAAGTCTGTGCTGCTCGCTACATGATCCAGCTAGAGCTCATTTGCTCATCAAGGCTACTATACTAAAATGGTATCTCAGAATCAGATTTTTTGTACCTACTTGGTAAATTTAGAACCCATGTATGGTATACACAGCAAGATTTTCTTTGAAAATTTGTTCAATAAATATTAAGTTCAACTCACATAATGTTGTGTACCTATTTTTACACAGTAACACATATGACATACAGTAGTTCAGGGCTCATGTGTCAAATACAATTATACATTACTGAAAAAAACTCATTCTTTTTCTGTTCTAGCACTAAGAGCATAAAGGGAAAAGAAGAGCAGCTTAAATATTTTAATCAATGAAAATTAAAAGCATATGTTTCACAACTCCATCAAAGGACCAACTTCGTAGTTTTCCAATATATTTTGTAAAACAGGCCTGTCAAAATTTATAAACTCTAAAACAAAAAGTTCTTCGTTTCAGTGATACTACTAAAAATCAAATTATTTTAAAATAATGCAATTTTCTGTGGTGGAAATGTAGAGTCACACAATATGATAAAGTCTAAATAAATTACATTCACATGATTTCTACAAAAGTATCTGCAATCTCATTAAAGTTTAAATTGAATTAATTACTTTACTAACAATGTATCAAAACTGGTTTTTAGCCAATGTCCAGTATTTATTTCTGAATTTAAGAACCTCAATGTAGTAAAATATAAAACAGGATTTTAAGGACCTCAACATGCTAAAATGGGCATGAAAATGAAGTGCTTGGGACAGATGAGAGTCTTATTAACAAGATTATAACCATTTATTCTTACTATTATTCAAATCTGATGAAGATAATAAACACCATCTAATGATGAAAATTTGGCAATCTTCCTATAAATAAGTGAAAAAGGAGGCTTCATAGCTAACTACAAATGTCTCTGTAGGTGAGAAAAATTAAGGGCGAAGAAACAGTTCAAAATTGTGGATTCAGAAAACAGAAACAAACGAACGAATGATATTTTTCCAGTACCTCATTAAACAATTTTAGGTTCAGATTGTGGCAAAAATAAAAGGAGGAAAACTGGTGGAAGAGTAAATTTCAGTGGGAACAAAAATCAAGGATAGCATTGGATCATCACCCTATCTAATCTCTCACTAAACAAGCAGAAATATCCATGGGCTGGGAGTACCTAGAGACTAATCTGGGGTTTTGTTTTAATAGAAAACTAGTTTACTATACAATCAATTTTAATGTTTCACCATCTACACTCAAAAAAAAAAAAAACCACCTGAGTAAAAACAGCATTATACATCTGACCTATAGATCAAATACCAAGAACAAAAGCAGGATTTTCTATGGATAACAACTCTGTAGGGAAACAATTCAAGGATTATGAGTTAAATAAGTTTAGATATATTATTATGCTCTCTTAAAAGCCCTATATAGCACTCAAATAGGAAAAAAAAACTGGAAGTCTGAGAGGGAAGTGAATAGAAAGTTCAAAGGCACCATTTAATGCACTCTATGAAATAACATGTTGCTAGGCAATATCTTAAGCCCCTGAAAGAAAATACAATATTAATGAATAGCGTATTGTGAATTCTCCACTACATAAAACTTCTATTTCCAAAATCTAAACAGGAAACCTATCTCTCCTATTCGCAATATTATTCGAAGTATCAGAAACTTTTAAAGATGAAAAGAAATAGGTACATCAACCAGGTTAACTATTTGCAAGATAAAATAATTTGTCCAAGATTAAATGGTTAGTTAATAGTGGAGTGAACAGTACAATACAAGTCTTCAGATAGTCAGCACAGGCTCTTTGCCCTGAAGTGTAGATTTCTCAGCCACTGATTCACCAAAGAAAAATAGAAAATCCTATATTTCATAATATCTCTACTTGTTTGTTTCTCTCTCTCTCTCTTAAGATTCCTCATAACTTTTCAATATCTGTAAAGAATGCATTGGTATCTTAATGGAGATTGCATTGAATCTACATAGTGCTTTTGGCAGAATGGCCATTTTTATTATATGAATTCTACCTAACCAATAGCATAGAACATCTTTCCATCTTCTTAGTTCATTTTGGATTTCATTCTTCAATGTCTGATAATGTTCGTTGTAGAGATCTTTGACTTCCCTTGTTAGGTTAATTCCCAAGTATTTTATTCTTTTCAAGGCAAATCTCAAATTCATTTGGAATGAAAAGAAACCCAGAATAGTCAAGATATTACTAAGCAAGAAAGAAGAAACAGGTGGCTTTGCTATACCAGATCTAAAATTATACTATAGAGCTATACTAATAAAGACAGCATGGTACTGGTATCAAGATACGAAGGAAGACCAATTGAAAAGAATAGAAGACCCTGAAACAAATCCACACATCTTTAAGCATCTGATTTTTGACAAAGGGGGACAAAATATTACATGGAGGAGACACAGCCTCTTCAACAAATGGTGCTGGACAAACTGGTTAGCCACTTGCAGAAAGTGGAAATTAGACCCTTATCTTTCACCTTGCACGAGAATCAAATCAAAACGGATCAAGGAGCTGGGAATTAAACCAGCTACCTTGCAACTGATGGAAGACAAATTAGGTCCAACACTTCAGCATTTGGGAGTAGGCAAAGACTTTCTCAAAATGTCTCCTAAAGTGAAGGAAGTAAGGTCAAAAATCAATGAATGGGATGTCATAAAGCTAAAAACCTTTTGCACTGCCAAAGAAATAATCAAAATAGTCAAGAGGTTTCCTACAGAATTGGACAGAATCATGGGCTGTGATTCTTCTGACAAGGGACTCATATCCAGAATCTACAAAATCCTCAAAAATCTCAACTTCAAAAACACAAACAACCCAATCAATAAATGGGCCAAAGAACTAAATAGAAACTTCTCAACAGAGGAGATTGATCAAGCCCAATGAATACATGAGAAAGTGATCTAAATCACTACTAATTAGAAAAATGCAAATGAAAAGTACACTAAGATTTCACCTCACACCAATCAGACTGCCAAAAATGAAGAAAAAAACAATAATAGATGCTGGAGGGGTTGTGGAGAGAGAAGTACACTAGCATACTGTTGGTGGAACTGCAGAATGGTGCAGCCTCTCTGAAAAGCAGTGTGGAGAATCGTCAAAAAACTAGGGATGAACTCACCATATGATCCAGCTATTCCTCTACTAGGTATTTTTCTAGGGGACTTAGAATCAGCACATTACAGTGACACAGCAAAAGCTATTTTCATAGCAGCTCAATTTACAATAGCTAAATTATGGAACCAACCCAGATTCTCTTCACTGGATGAATGGATCCAAAAACTGTGGTACATATATACCACTGCATTCTACTCAGCAATAGGAAACAATGATATTGCAGCCTTTGAAGGTAAATGGATGGCTATGGAATAAATCATGCTGAGTGAAGTCAGCCTAACCCAGAGAACCTAGAGTCAAATGTCTTCACTTCTCTGTGGAGGCTGGAGCTAAACATTGCAAATGGTGGTCAACTCTCATGTATTAAACCCTGAAAAGGTATAGTGAGTGACATACAACCTAAGGCATTCGTAGAGATATATTGGGAAGAGGGTGGAAGAGAGTAGGGACAACGGTGGATAATTAGGTGGGGCTCTAGAGGGTAAATCTAATTTTCAGAATATAAATATATTGTTTCATTGGAAAAATAAAGAAATTAAAAAATAAAAAAAAAGATTCCACGTAACTATCCCAGGTATTCACAAAGTATTTCAATAAAACTTATACTATGGCCAAATACAACAGCAAAACTTCATATTTTAAGAAGTACTTTAACTAAACATTTTCAGGGCAAAACAGCATAAACCATACTGAGAACATGAATTCCAATCACATTCAGTCTTACTTCTATTTAAATCAATTCATTTCTAGGATTAAGCACTCATAAGTTTTATGAGTTTGTCTATTTCTCTTGGTCAATTCTGAGAGCAATAAGAAATAGTCCATTCTTCATTTAATGTATGAACTTTTGGAAAATTATCTCAACCTTACCAGTTTACTAGTGAGTCTGGGAGCACAGTGTTTATTTTTATTGAAATGCTTTGATCTAATTTTTCATTTCCCATTCTTATTTTTTGAGTTTTGAAGATTTTTGTTTGTTTCTCTAGAAAAGGCTTTAATATTTTGACCTTTCTGTGTGTAGAACAGCATTGGCTTGGTCCTGTTTTCTTAATTTTCAACCAAAATGTCTGTTTGATATATTTCCAAGAGATGGGGCTATCGAGTTCCTCACAGGAAACAGCTCAACTACTGGAGCAAGACCAAGGGAGTAGAGGCTGAAAGCCTGTGCTCTGAAGTCAATGCCACCTCTCAAACCAAACACCAAGAAATACGACTATGTAAGTACAGCGAGCACCTAGTGAGGCACTCTGAGCAGTTCCAGCTTTAGTGAGGAGCACTATAGGCAGTTCAGATACAGAAACAATAAAAAATACAACAAATCCCCAAAGCATGACAGCTACAAGAAGAATTAAATCTATTATGAAGCTACTGGGTATTCTATCTCTGAAAATAAATTAATCTTCATTTCTCTTAAGAAACAGAGTTCAAATAGAGAAAAAAATTACTTATTCAGCCAAATTATCTTTAGAGTTCTAATCAAGAGTTGGTTAAGAGGGGTTGCAGTGGTAGCTTGGCGGTTATGGCGCTTGGCCAGCATGCGCAACTGCATGGGCTCAAACCCCAGCACCCACGTACACAACTAAGTGTCAGAGCAATGAAAGCCATGTGAAAAACTCAATAAAAATTAACTGATTCTCTCTGTCTCTCTCTCTCACTGTCCTTCTCTCTTTAAAGAGAGTTGGTAAGAGCCAGCCTAGTGGTACATATCTATAATCTCAGCTACTAAGGAGTCTGAGGCAGGAGGATTTCAAGTTCAAGGTTGGCGGCAGCAATTTAGTGAAACCATGTATCAAAATTAAAATTTTAAAACAAAAACAACAACAACAACAAAACAAAACAAAAATCAAAGGCTAGGGATACAGTTCAGTGGTATAGTGCTTGCCTACCACCTGCAAAGCCTCCAGCACCACCGAGGTGGCAGGGTGGGGCATGAGAGTCAATAGGAAAACTTACTCTAGATGAATCATATGAGGGGCTTGGTTGACCACTTGCTCCCCATGATGTTGTACCTCCACGTTCATCCATACCTAAAGAAAGAAGAGAATGAAATACATTAATCCAAAAAGGTATTTCAGTGGATGTTTTTGGTATGTTATAGAAGAGAGTATAATTCAAATTCAGCAAGTGGTACCTGCATTTTTGTGGAACTGGATGAATATCAATCCTTGCCTCAAAAACCTGGGGAGAATAAGTTACTTCACAGTATCTTTATCACTACTCCAATACTCCCTAAGCAGTACCCTATGTAATTATGGAATTTCAGAACTAAAATACTTTTTTGGAGACTTTAACATTCTATATTTCTTCATTTATTTCAATACACAGCTCTTCTTATGAGTAGATTATAAACTTTTCTAGCTTAGTATTACCTATATGAAAATATTAAGATTTCAGGTCCTAAATCACAAAAGAATGAAACAAGTCAATTATCCATTTCATTAAACTGATTTCTTTAAAATTTTTTATTAGGAAGTTGACTTATACAATCATAAATATATATAAAGTAACAATATGATATGCATATGCTCTTAAACCAGAATTACCCCCACATCACTCATTCCCCAGGTCTCTTGATTCTTCTATATTTCACCCCTACCAGTGATAAAAATGCTTGAAATGTGAATTTTCTAGAATTAAATGATGGCATAAGTATTATTTGGATTCTCAGGGGGGTAAAGATTATGCTACATTACTGATGGTCTCCCTAGATCCCTCCCTATTCCCCCTCCTTATTCCCATTCCCCTGCCTCTCCCTCTCTCCAAAATGTCTATGGTTCTCCTAGATTATGTGTTCACATGCACTTGGTGGGTCCAGTACATGAGTTTAACTACTTTTCACCCAAGCCTGGATTTAACTCTAGCCTCCACAAATGAGTGAAAGCACTCAACCCTTGAGTTTCTGGATTTGGCTAACTTTGCATTAAACTGATTTCTATTAGATCCCTAAATAGATATTTTTTTTTTTTTTAAAGAAAGAGGGGAGAGGGAGAGAGGGAGATTGAGAGAGGAGCAATCTTTATTTAGTTTTTCATGTGACTTTCATTCCTCAGACACTTTGTTGTGTACATGGTGCTGGGGTATGAACTCATGTCCTTGCAATTGCCAGGCAAGCGCCATAACCACTCAGCCACCACTCTAGACCCTGATTAGATATTCTTAACTGAAGATATCAAATTAAGTCAAACTACTAAAACTATATCAAATTAACATTAGATATATCAAAACTAATTAAAACATGACAACTTACCCTAAAAATTTTGTGGGTAACACCTCAATCTTCTCTAAAATTACACATAATCCAATTCCAAATAAACAGATCCACTTTTATGAAATTTGCAATGGAAAAGTCAGAGTGAGAAAGGATCACTGACCATCACTAACAAAATCATATTCCTAAAGGCACCTTCTGAAGCTCCTGTTTCCACTATTTTCACCTTCCCATAAGTCCCAGATAAAGCTGGAAGAGCTGGACATCTCCTAGTCATTTCTGCATTTTCTTTTTTGAAAACTCCAGTCTTTTGTATCCTTGACTCCTAAGACGGTGCATTTCACAAACCCCTTTTGAACTTCTTTAGAGGATAAATACAAAACATTGATTTTGCTTCATTTGTGCATGAGAAAGCCTAGATGTTACAATGCAACACTTTGGTAAGTTTAGGTCCTCTCTCTCGTAATATTCCTGGAAGTCCTCTGCAATTTAGGTGAAATTGTGGTGTGTGATAAATAAAATGCCACAAGCACTCTGGTAACCTTCCATGATCCCCAAAGTCCTTTTATAGGACAGAACTGCCAATTTAACGATGGGTAACAAAAAAAGCAACAGGGAAAAGGGGCGTGTTTCCAAAGCAGAATGTCCTAATTAACAACTCAGTTATTAGAATCCTAATGCATTCTTTTATTGAGTCTTCCTATATCAAGTGATTAAGGCATGTTTTAACATTTAAAGTTAATAAATAGGAAAGATGGTCTTTCATTCAGTAGTTCCCTACATCTGCAATTTCAAAACACTAAATGGAAAATTCTACAAATAAACAATTCATTAACTTTTAATAAATTTTATTACAAGCACACCTGTTATAATTATCCTACTTTATTACACGCACACGTTTTCTATTTCATTAGCGATTGCTGTGATTGCTCACTGTTCCTAACTTAGAAATTCATCTCTATCATAGATATGCATATAAAGGAAAAATATGCATACATAGGATTTGGTCTTGGAATATAATCCCTACAGCTCAGCAGGAACTGGTCTATGGCTAATGTTCCAGGCACAATTTCAAATGAACCAGATAATTTGAAAACTCAAAAGATTATGTACAAAAATTCTGTTCAAAGAATGTTCTGTTCAATCTTGGATAATTCTTATTAAAATTCCAAATTTTAAGAAAGCATCTACAAGTTTGAGAAGTATCATGTAAAAAACACACTTGATCTTCTCTCCAATACACTAGTTACCTGTGAACTGTTTTCCAAGTGTTTTCTATGCAATCTACATTATAATCAACATACACACACGCACATACGTCAGACAGGATTCCTATGACACCCAGTCAAAAACAAAGGCTACTATTTATCTACAAAATCCACAAATGGATAATGCTACATGAAATTTCAAATAATTGTATGCAAATTATATTTATGCAAATATATCATCATTGATCATATAATGAATTTACTGCAATTTTTCATGTTCTAATGAAAACAATCAAACCATAATTTATTCTTTGCATCACTGAATTCTCTTACTACAAATGATTAATAAATTTGCATCCTCCATGTTATACTGACTACATGAAATACTGACTTCCAATGTTATACTGACCCAGGAAAGATGGGTACTAGCTACAGATAAATCTCCTGCAAAATTTAAGAGACACATGAAATTCTCTAAAACCACATCTCTTATTTTCATTAAGGGCTTCCTTCCACATGAAAGAAACATGATGATTAATCAAATAAAATGGCAATTAACTAGATAATAGAGCCACCAGCTAAAGAGCACTACATATCACACTGCTCTTGGACATGGTGAGAGGCTCAAAGGATGCTACAGAACAACAAGCATCTGGCTAGATTTTAAACTCAGAGCTCTTACTTTTATTGTGAATAAATTCAGACAATGTAAAAGGTCGTGGCTGGCACTGACAAAGGCAAGAGTCATCTTTTGACATCAATGACTTCTTTCTGCTGAAGACAATGGCTGTACAAACACAGAAATATAGCAGGATAATAGAGCCTCCAAAGCTTTAGCCTAAGACCAAAGTAAGCAGAAAAAAAGAAATTAAGCAGAGAGACAGACTTCTTAACACAGATATTATACACATCACTCAAAATCTGATAAACAAGAAAATACAGTTGCAATACGGCAACGGACGAGGGGGCATTTCTGTTAAGATGTATCTGAAAATATACCACTCCCATATATTTTCTTTCATTCTCATCTCTAGTACATACCTGTCAAATCAGCAGTTTTAGAGAAGCTAGTTCCCTTACAGACTTAAATGATAGATATAAGAGAAAACTTAGCAATATTTAAATGACTTTGAGTATTGTTGAGAACTTTCTAATAAGTTAATCTATCTTGGTTTCTTTCAACAGCACTAAAGGAGTAATCATTAATTTAAATAATTAAATTTTATATAAATTTAAATGTCCCTTTCTTTTAAAAATCTTTTATATATAGCATCTCTTAGTACCTGTCTTTCTGAATGGAACCAAATAAACAAAATCCAATATACTTTTATTTCATTCACCCCATTTCAAAAAGCATGCTTACTTTTCTTTAATATTTCCAGCAAAGAACAAACATTTTAGACTTCATTTTTAAAAACACTGATATGTAAGTTTAATGAAGGTAATCCACCTCCTTCACTAACTAAAATTAAACCAGAAATTACATCAATGCCAGCATTTCTCTAAGAGGTTGGGACCTTAGAGAAGAAACAAAATGTAGGAAAAGAATTTTGAAGATGTCAGAAAATAAGATACTTTGAGGACCAGACAATCTGTACCTAGCATGAAATAACTCACTTTTTCCATAAAAACAGACAGTCCACCTTCTTCTCTTCCACTGCTGCCACCACTATCATTTGTTTTTGAGTGGGGACTCCCTATCCATTCAATCACAAAATCACCTCACAGCTTCTAGCCCATTCCCACCCCCCTTCGTAACTTTAACAGTCCTTCCTATAGGCTTCTCTAGGTTTTTATTCACTACCCAAAACTGGAAACAGATTCCTTTTGAGAAAAACAACTTTTTTATGCCTGAAACACCTGTTTTTCCCCCCATAGGCCCAGCAAACAAAGATTACTAACATTGCAGAGTTTGAGCACAGGAGAGGGGCATCACTCAAGATTTGATAGGTCCCCTTGAGGTAAAAAGAGCAAAAAGGAACAAAGCTGCTGACACAAAGCCCAGTTTATTCTCCTTCCACTTGTCATTGGAAAATCTACCAAAGACTGAGTCACCCTGAACTAAGACTACGGTAAAAAGAAAGAAAGACTGAAATTGGGAAAATATTTTACACAGTGGAGGAACAATGAAAGGAAGAAAGAGAGATAAAAAGAAGAGAGAAGGGAGAGTGGTAGTTACAATATCCACATAGCCAAGGCAGTAAAAAAGCAAGTCAATATGGCCACATTGCTTAGGACTCATGCACCAGAGTCCACCCCTGCAGAAAATGGATGGAAGAGCAAACGGGAGTGCATACACTTCAACCCCCTCAAACAATGTTTTTTCTTAGCACTGAAGTCAAGTTTTTATTCTAGCAAGTAAGACATATTCCAAAAATAGCAAACACCAGCACTGTCACAAATAAGTGAAAGGTAATGTGCTTTTGCAGGATTACCATCTGCTATCGGGGGATTCAATAAATGATTTGATCAAAGAGCTCTGATTGAAGATAACTATATCTGATAACCAAAGCTATGAATATGTCTGTCTTCAATAGGTTCTTTATTCAATTTTGTTTGTGTAGTAATGATACTTCTTTATAAAAGACTCAAATGTTGCAATCAATTGTAAAATCATAAACCATATACATGTAAAATGCTACCACCAACATTTTTCATTGTAGTTTTCAGATTTTAAATACACATAAAGTAATGTATCAATGTATTTTTTGAGAATTTCACAGCAACCCAGGAACAATTAGAATATAATAACAAATTTTTATCATAATCCTACAAAATATTAAAAAGGAGGAAAGGCTAAGAAAACACTATCGTAGGGGAATTTAAAAGAAGACATGCTGCCTTGTCTGAGGCACATAACATGTATTATAAAGTTTTTATTTTTACTTATAAGAGATTCTGCGTAATGAACTGTCAAAAGAATCTAATTTGAAAAAAACATATATGTGAGAAAATAAGTCCATTAAAAATATTAGAAGGAATCAGAATCACCTTTTAAAATTCAAATACAATTTTTGGTACTGCTAAGAATAAAGAATTTACAAATGCAGATTTTCCCATTGAAGTCATTAGTGACAAAATACAGTGGAATATGGTACTGAACATCTCTAATTAAATCAAGAATACGACTAATTTTGAAAGCAATTTCCAGAGATGTGCTATATTCTTGTTATTAGTCATATCACTCTGATATAAATGTCACTGAAGATTATACTAAACACAAAACTTTAGTGATTTAATTTTTTAAAAAGAGTAAGAATATAGGGCCATAAGGAAATGCCAGATCTAAGAAAAATAGAAACCGCCTCATGGCTAAGAACTGAAATTAATAAGTTCTTAGCTTCTAAATGGTCTTGGTTTTTCTTGCTTTTCCCACAGTCTGTAATCTCTATACAGAAATTACAATGGCCTTGTTCAAACAAATCAATTCACTTCAATTTTGTGCTCAGTACTACCAGTGGCTTCCCTCTTATTTCAGATAAAACCCAGTGGCCAATGATGTTGTATGGATTCTACCTCCCACCTCTCTGACCTCATCTACTAGTCTTTTTCTTGGAATATTCTATTTCAACCACATGTCCATTGCTTTTGCTCAAACACAGGAAGCACATTCCCTCCTCTGAGTCTTCCCAACTGTGCTTTCCTCATTTTTTTTTTTTTTTTTTTTTTGTTTAAGAGAGGAACAGTGTGAAAGAGAGAAAGAGAATCAATATCATTTAGACTTTCCTTGCTCCAATACTTCATTGTGTACTTGGTGCCGGTGTTTGAAGTCATGTCCTCATGCATGCCAGGCAAGCACCGTAACTGTAGAGCCAGCCCCAGCTTTCCTCTTTCTTAATAAGATGGTTCACACTAAATGTCTGAATGGTCTGTTGCCTTAATTGTCTTTTTCAGTTTTCTGCTCAAATGCCATCTTAGAAGTGGCAATAGACTGAAAGCTCCATGAAAACAAATATATATTCTGTTTTGTTCACTGTTTAAATATCTGGCACCAAAAATAGTGTCTGGCACGTAGCTCGTACTAATAAATATCTGTGGAAGAATAAGTGTATAAAGTAAAAAATAATACAATCAAATTAATAAAACAGGGGCTGGAGCAGTGGCTCAGTGGTTACGGTGCTTCCCTGGCATGCATGAGTACATGGGTTCAAACCCCAGCACCATGAACACAAAGAAGTGTCACAGCAACGAAAGTAAATAAAACTGATTCTCACTGTCCCTCTCTCTTTAAAAAATAAAATAAAAAATTTAATAAAATATAATTAAACTTGGCTCCCCGCTCATTAGGTCGCATTAGTTCTTTAGACAATAATCAAAAACAATATTCTAACAAAGAACTCAAAAAGCTGAACACCAAATCACAAATAATCCAATAAAAAAATGGGCTACAGAACTAAACAGAAACTTCAACAGATAAAGTCCAAAACACCCATAAATATATGAGAAGTGCCAATTAAAACTTCACTGAGATTCCACTTCACTCCTGCCAGAGTGGCAAAAATGAAGACTATGAACAATGACAGATGCTGGAGGGGTTGTGGGAAGAGAGGAACACTTTCACACTGTTGGTGGGACTGTAAGCTTGTACAGCCACTCTGGAAAGAGTGTGCAGACTCACCAAAAAACTAGGGCTGGAACCACCTTATGACCCAGATATCCCACTCCTGGGTATTTTCCCAAAAGAGCTAGAATCAGCTTACTAGAGAGATACAACTTCATCAATGTTTACAGCAGCTCAATATACTATAGCTAAACCATGGAACCAGTCCAGATGCCCTTCACTAGACGAGTGGATTCAAAACCTGTGGTACATATATACAATGGAATTCTGCTCTGCTATCAGAACAATATCATGGCATTTGCAGCCAAATGGATGGAGATAGAAAAAAAATTATGCTAAGTGAAAGATCAAACTCAGAGACTCAAGGGCCGAATGTTTTCTCTCATATGTGGAAACTGGAATACAATCAGAAACAGACTGAAAGTTGGCTATGTTAACAAAAACCTCAACATGGGTGAATTTTTATACAAGTGGGGGAAACTTTGCCTATGACACTGGGGGATGAAGGGAGAGGGGAGCAGGGAAGGCGGATGGGAACAGGAAGGATATTAAGGAAGCTGGAGGCAGGGAGAAGGGGGTTTATCAACCAAGTGGGGAACCTTCGACTTCCCTGGGAAGCCCAACTAACATGGGGGGTTAAGTAGAGGAAATATGGGATTGGTGGGAACTCAAAGTGTGGAGAGATCATGAACCAGCATCAGCCTTGGCTTGCTCTGTCAATATCCATGTGTTCATGAATGTGTGGCAACAATTCCCTCCCATATCTATGACTATGTTGAACAAATAAAAAACATATTCTCAACAACTGAATAATATATTTTAAAAATTATAGCAAGAAGGTGTTAGACTGTAAATAACTGTGTTATAAGTAACTATCCACAAAGGGGAAAAAAAAAGCTTTAGAGAAATGAAGCTCTCATATGCTTGGCAACTAAACCATTTTAGTCAGAGACAAAAACATGATTTTGAAATGATCCTGTCACATGTTCTAAGAAATATCACTCTGTATTCACAGTCTATACTGTGCTGGTATAAGAGGCATTTTAAATTAAAAATGTACAAAAAGTTTCATATACTCATCATGATGTCAGGACATTTACAAATGCAGTAGCATTTTTTTCATATTCCTCTAAGTCGGTTACTCATTATTTCTACCTTGGCATTATTATTTCTAATAATTATCCCATTTGTTCTCTTCACATACACAGTTGCTCTGATTTAGGTTCCATGTATTGTTTTATTCTCCTATTACGCTCATTCTAATTCACAGTTAACACTGTCAATACACAAATTTTGCCAAAAATACAAGTGGAATCAAATCCATTTTTCCTCAATTGTGATTCTCTGCTACTCCAGGAATAATATCCACACTCCAGAGAATGGCATTCTTCAGGACAGTCTCAATCTCAGTTTCACTACTTCAATGTAAGAATTTATGAATACATTAATTCACAAAACATTAATCATTCCCTAAATATGTGAAGACTGGTCACATGTTCATTTTCTGTTCTATTTCCTAGCCCTAGAAAATCTACCCTAATCTTCTTTCCTACCTACTGAATTTCTGTGCATCAAGCCAATATTAAGCGCCCCCTCCTCTGTGAAGTGTTCTCTATCAACTAACTCTACATTAATCACATTTCTTTCAAATATTAATTTTCATTTATTTTATCTTAAACAAAAATGACTCTTTTCATGTATACCCAAACAACAAAACTTTATAGCATGGAATATACTTGTTCATCTCTATATTCTTCTAGTACCTAGCAGAAGTGTGGATTCTGCATTCAAAATGTCTATGGAATACATAAGAAAATGTAAAATTCATGACAGTTTGTCGTAAGAATTCAGTAACAAAAAAGAAAGCTTAAAAAAGATACAACACAAAACAGTCACATCAAGCAATCTTAAATTTCAAGAATTAGTAAAATAATAATTATTACTTTTAAAGGGAGTATTATTTTTTAAGGGCAGATTACAAAAATATACGGGAAATCTTAGAAGTGACCTAGAGAATTCTGCTTCCAACATGCTACAGTAAGCTCCTACAAATAGCTGCAATAAATCCTGGAGAAGATGAAGACAGACACACACACGCATATGTATGCATATGTACACACACGCACACACACACACACACGGGGGGGGGTGGTATTCCACAATATCTATGGGGGGCTAGGATGAGTTTCTCTTTTTAATAGGTACCAGCCTGGATGAGTTTCCCATTCTGAAAGCTTTGTCTTGCAGACAGGTATCAAAACCTGAAGTTACTAAAATTACAACAGAAAACCCATTGTCTTTCTGGCCTGAAGATAAAGAGGACAGAGCCAGGACAACCACAGTCACCAAAAAGTCAAGACAGAGGACTGGATCACTGGCTCAGCAGTTGAGCACGAGGACCCAGGTAGAACCCCCAGTACCACATACACAACTAAGTGTCTGAAAAACAAAAACCAGATGAAAAAATATATTAAAAAAAAAGTAGTCAGGATAGAATCTCACAAGGGAAAAAGACAAAAAAGAGGAGCCTCCAATTTTTTTTTTTTCCTATGTCTGCTCCAGTCTTTAAGCCTTGGAGCACACACTCACATTACAGGCCCAAGTCAGTCTGCAGCTGAGGCTAAACAATCAACTTGGGATGTCAGCAGCTGCTGTCCTCCAAAAAGTTAGAATTTCATTTTGAGTCTAACCAAATTAACAGGTCATTGAAACAAAGAAATAAACACAAAAGAAACCAAAATTTCCCAAAGTAACATTGATGATATCTAAATTTTCTTCATGGTAAAATGTGACCCAATCCCAAGGGTAAAGTTAACCAATAGAGGCTAAGTTCAAAAGTACATGTTGGGATATTCAAACAAGAACATTAAAGCAAATACTATAAATATGTTCAGCGCATAAACAACTTATGTTTCTAATGAATGAAGAGACTAGTGACATCAAAAATAAAAGAAAACATGTTTAAAACAGCAAAAAAATACCTAAAATAAAATTTCTAAGAAGGGCTTTAGGAAGACTGGAGATGAGAGGGGAAAGAGTAAGTGAATTTGATGACAGAGGAACAGAAATTATTCAATTGATGAAAGGAGAAAAAAGATTAAATGAAAATGACTAGGGCTTCAAAGACCTAAAGGAAGACATTAAAAAGGAAAAATAGGTATAGTGATAGAACAAAGAAAACAGGGTAGAAAAAAATATTTGAAGTAATGACCACCCCCCGAAATTCACATATGTGACAAACAAACTTAAAATTAAAGACTTTACTTTGCGAAGCCCAACAGATCAAATATGAAGAAAATCAAACACAGGCATATCATAATCAAGTTGCTGACAACCAAAATTAAAGAGAAAACCTTGTGATTGACCAGAAAGGGATATATTACATACAGAGAAACAATTCAAATTACTACAAACTTGTTTTCAGAAACTATGGATACTGGAGGTTGTGGAAAGATATCAAAGCATAAGGAGGTGGGCAGAGCCAGGGAGGAGGAAGAGCGAGAGCAACTATCAAGCAGAAGTCTATGACCAGGGAAAATTTACTTCAAGAATAAATTTAAGGGCTGGAGCAGAGGCTTAGCAGTATCATGCTTCCCTGGCACACATGAGGACCCAGGTTCAAACTCCAGCATCACAAACAAAACTAACTACTGGAGCAACAAAAGCCAGATGAAAAAATAAATAAAGTTGATTCTCTCTTTTCTCTCACTCTCCCTCTCCCTTAAAAAAGAGATAAAATAATGAAACTTTCAAACAAAGAAAATTTAGAATTCATTCCAATTAGCTTTAGTACAAAAAAGTACTAAAAGAAGTTCTTCAGCCTGAAGGAAAACATTATCAAAGGGAAACCTAGATCAGGAGGAAGAAAAAAAGAGCATCATACAGTAAATAAAAAGACTCTCTCCATTTAATGTCTTGAAAACATAGCCATTTAAGGAAAAATAACAATCTCTCATAGGAGTTACAATGCATTAAATATAACACACAAGGCAATTTCAGGACACACAAAGGAAGGAAGGAAGTGGACCCATAAGTTAAATAGGATCAATCATAAGGTAAAAGATTTCTGCATGTTATGTGAAATGGTACAATATTAACACTAAATAGTCCGTGAAAAGTTAGTGAAATATTTTTACCATCCCTAGAGAAGCTACCAAAAACAAAATGCAGAAGCACTGTTTAAACGCCAGCTAAGAAATTGAAATGGAGTCCAAAGAAAATCCAAATCCCAAGAAACACTGAAGATCAACAAAATACACGTTACACAAACAGGAAACAAATATATTAGTAGGCCTAAATCCAGCCATACAATAGAATGTTCCATTTTTATCTAGGAAGAAAGGCAGAGAAGCAAACAGACAGCAACTCCGCCTTCAGTGAGAGCACATCTCATTGCTCTGTGAGCTCAAAAAGTGCACGCTGCTGCTCTTTGTGAACAAGGCAATTATATTTGGGTTTGGTGGTTTAAAAAGAAGGTGGAAACATTACAATTGCACTTACACATTAAACAAAAAACATACAATGCTATACCAACGTGAAAACTGCATACAGAGGTTTTTAGTTTGTTTGCTTTTATAGTACCCATTATGGCCATAAGTCAGTACCAATAAAGCGGTTTCTGTATCACTATCAAGTGCATTTTAGTGAATTTTTGCTGATTACCTAACACAATTTGCTATTTAAAAACAGCTGTGTGAGCAATTACTATTCTTCTTAACTTAATTCCACGAACAATTCTATTCATTTCCTGTAATGAGGCCCATGTACTCCCTGTGTTGAAGTCTTAGACCATTAATTCCTATAATGGCAATAAACTCTGCCATTCCGGAGGAACTTCATAAACATATTCCTTTCATATTTTCCCTAAGTTAAAAAAAAAAAACTCTTCATCATATACCCATTGAATTACCAATCATTTCCTTCCATACTCATAAAAGAAAATTCAACATTCACCACTTCTATTCCTGACCATTTACAGCTGTCTAATTAAACTCCTGCTATCTACCCTCTTCCTAGACCATACCAGCAAACCCAGTGTCAGACACACAACAGGCTCTCAGTAGATATTTGTCACCAGGATAAAACTGAACTCTTTCAGGGAATCAAAAGCATCCTAATAAAAAAATATATACAATAAAGGCTATGCTCTTGGTCTTCATTTCTTAAGTCTCTCTAGCACAGGTCAGCAAAACTTTTGCTAGAAAGACCAGACAGGAAATATTTTAGGCAATTAGAGGACAATTGCTCTCCACACGAACTACTCAACTTTACTACTGTAACACAAAAGCAGTCATAGACAACAGGTAAACCATTAGAAGTGGCAGTGTTCAATAAATTTTATTTATGGAAATGGAGAATAAACCATGGGCAATAATTTGCCTATCCATGTTTTATGACATCAGACCCTGTTAACCTTTCTCAGATTTGCTGATTGAATCTTTGGCTTTCTCTTTCTATATTCAATCACTTCTGTTTGAAAAACAATACAAAAAAAAAAACAACACACCTGAAAGCACCTGCCCTTCATCATCATGTTCTACTCCTTAAATGGCTCATTTAATGATTCTGTTCAACTTGAATGAAAAATTTCCAAATGCATATTTCCAGTCTTAAATTCAGTTCTATAGTTTGATCGTGAACCTCCATATTCCTATTGGAAGCTTTCATTTTGAGTGCCTTGCTACCACCTTAAATCCACAATATCTAAAGCCAAATTCTTCTAGCAATTTTCATCTATTCTGCCTAGGCCTCTGGACAATATTCCACCCTTATTATTAGCATTTCTAATATCACGAGTATTACTATAACAGTCCAAGTCAACCAGGTTTGTAAACTGGCATCTCTGATTCTTCCTTCCCTTCTCTCTTCACCATCCTTACAATTTTTCCTTAGGAATACCTCCTCAGTCAACTTTCTACTTTAGGCTTCTATGACACATCTATTTAATTCTTTGGCTGGAGTCCTTAATTTTCCTGAAACACAACTTCATAATATATCATCTGCTTATAATGTCCCATCAGTGTGATCTGCATAAAATACTACTCCAAAATCCATTACTCCCAGATTTAAAAAGTAAATAAACGTTTTCAGTGCTTCACTGTCAACAGAATAAATCTCAAATTCTTTAACCTGAAATGGAATATTTATTCTAATCTATTCCACAAGTGTCTATTGTCAGCAGCGCTAGATTTTGTCCTGACTACGTTTAAAACCTTTGAACATCCAGTTACAGCTGCCTCTTCCCTTCTAACACTAAGAGTCAAAAAAGATTAATTTCTCACTATGGCACATGTTACTGCCATCACCTAGGAAGTGTTCTAGTCACTGGGGAAAGAGATGCAAAGAACCACAGACACTGCCTTCAAGGACTGATTTCTAGTGTCTTACTATTCAAACACACTTGGTTACATTCACCTGCAATCATAAAGCATATTCATATTCATAGTCCATGGTTTCAGTCATGAATATTTATTTCATGGTTCCATAGTACTTCTTACCTTCTCTCCAATTAATTACATTTTATTAGTTCAAAACTCACGTTAAATTCCACATCTTTAGTACAACTTGTCCAGCCTCCCTTATTAAGTTCTCCTTAATACTAGCATTATATTTATAAAACTATTTCAGAGTGTAGGAGTTACATTGTTCCTGGAGTCAACATCAAATAACATATCTTACACTAAGAGTGAAGACCACTTTCAGCTCTTATTCTGTATCACTTGCCTGCTGAATGCGTAAAAGCACGACAAAAAAAGTTTTACATATACAATGACACTGCTACTTAATATAAAAATTGGTTTCCTAGTAGCAGACTTAACTTTTTACTTACCCATTTATATTCACTCCAGTCCTCAGAAACATATTATTTTGCAAGCCAGCCTTCATAAAGGATTTAACCAAAGGCACAGAACAAAGGTAAACACACCAAAAAGGCACTCAGTTGAAACCTGACATTAGCACAGTGTTCTAATAGAATAAAGTAAAGCACTCATGCATATTTATTATTGTAACATGGAAGCAAAAATTACTGCTCTGAACAGAGCTCTAAATTTTTAACTTAAGAGTCTAATCCTGGGGCTGGAGCAGAGGCTCAGGGGTTACAGCGCTTGCCTAGCATGCACAAGTACACAAGTTCAAACCCCAGCACGACATACACAACGAAATCTCAGAGCAACGAAAACCATGTGAAAAACTAAATAAAAATTGATTCTCTCTGTCTCTCTCACTGTCCCAAGACAAAAAAAGTCTGATCCTTAAAAAAATTTGAAGTGTTGTAAAAACATTCATAGCTTAGAAAGTAATTATACCAATAAGCCATCCCAGCATTCATTTTATTTTTGAATCTTTTAAAATTGGAAAAGTTGGTCATTATCTATGCAAATAAAGTACATCATTTTTGAAATCTCCATTCAAAGAATTTTTAGTTTAAAGAGAGAGCTGTTAGCCAGGTGTGGTGGTGTGTAACTATAATCCCAGTGATGCTGAGGCAGGAGGATTCCAAGTTTGAGGCCAGCCTCAGCAACTTAGCAAGTCCCTATTTCAAAATAAAACATAAAAGAGGGGCCTGGAGCAGTGGATCAGAAGTAGAGTACTTACCTGGCAAGCGTGAACACCCGTGTCTGAACCCCAGCACCACAAATACAACTAAGTATCAGTGCAACAAAGGCCAAGTGAAAAAAAATAAATAAAACTGATTATTTCTCTTTATCTCTCTTTAAAAAAAAAAAAGCCATAAAAAGAATGGGGGATGTATGTGACTCAGTGGCAAAGCATCCTTGGGCTCAATTCCAATCACATGAAGGAGGGACTATTTTTCAAAATCATTTGCTAGGAGTTTAAAATACACATTAAAAATCACCTGTGATACAATAATAAAATTTTGATCACAAAAATAAGGTCTGCAACTCATATCTAAAGTATTGCCTGTGAGAGTGTAAACTGATAAGCTCTGGAAAACTGGCAGTTTCTTAAAAGATAAAAATACACATACTTTATAACATAACTTCACTTTCAGGTATTTATCTATAAAAAAAATATGCCTACAAAGAGCCTTTTACACGAATGTTAAGGCTTCACTCATGACAGCTAAAATGGGGGGGGGGGGATCCAGCTGACAACCAATAAGAAAATAGATTAACGAATTATGGTACATACAAAGAAATGGATATGGACTAGTAATACAAGCAACAGCATGCATAAATCTCAAAAACATTGTGCTGAGGGAAGGAAATCAGATCCAATTTATATGCCAAAATAGAACAAACAAAAAAAATTAAAAATGATGATAAAAAAAAGTTTGTGGTTGCATTTCAGATTAAGTATTATGTAGGAAAGAGTACAGGATTCATTAGTGGATAAGGAAAGCATTTTATAAACAATTAAAAGTCAATCAACGAGTTCTAATGACTATTTTCCTGAGGGTTTTCAAGTTATGCACAGTGATGGTTCTTTTATCATCCAAGCCTATAAGAAGCAAAATTATGAAAAGGTTCAAAATAAAGACAAATATCAAAGCTGTATCACTTTAAACAACATTACAGACCAAACGGACCTAAACTCACATGTACAGAACATTCCACTCAGCAGCAGCACAACATACATTTCTCTCCAGTGCACAGGAACAATTTCCAGGATAACTTGCTAGGTATAAAACAAGTCTTAACAAGTATAAGACAACTGAAAATATATCAAGGATCTTTTCTAACCACAACAAAATGAAATCAGAAATCAACAGCTAAAAGAAAAGTGGAAAATAACACAAATATATGAAAATTACATAATATACTATTAATCACTAAGAAGAAGAAATGTTAAAAATTACACAAGGAAAAATACCGGGATGCAGCAAAAAGAGCACTAAGGAGAAAGTTTCTGGAGATAAATACCAACATTAAAAAAGACAACCTCAACAAATGGCAAAAGGAAAACTGGATATTCACATACAAAAAAAAGAATGAAAATGGACTGTTGATCTCACACCATAAGCAAAATTCAACTCAAAAAGGATTAGACTTACATGTGAGACCCAAAACTGTAAAACCCCCACAAGAAAACAGTGTAAAACTTTCATGAGCCCGTAATCCCACCAACTCAGGAGGATCACACATTCAAAGCCAGCCTCAGCAACTCAGTGAGACTCTGTCTCAAAACAAAAAATAAAATAAGCTGGGGATATGGCTCAGTGGTAAAGCATCCCTGGGTTCAATATCTGGTACCAAAAATAAAAAATAAAAACACAAACTTTCATGACATTGTTAGCACTAACTTTTTGGATGCAATACCAATAGCACAGACAAACAAAAGCCAAAAAAGACGAGTGAAATTTTATCAAAATGAAAAGCTTCTCCACAGCAAAGAGAACACAATGGTGGAAAAGATAACCTACAGAACAGGAGAAAATAACTGCAAAGCATAATTTTGGCAGAAGGTTAACATGCAAATATATAAAGAGCTACTGAAGTTGTTTCTCTCTTTCTCTGTCTCTCTCACTGTTCCTCTTTCAAAAAAAAAAAAAAGCAAGCCATGGAGACATTTCTATTGAAGACCTTTATCCAAAGGCAACACATGAATGGCCAATGAGTAAAGATACTCAGTACCACTAATCATCAGGGAATTCCAAATTAAAACTACAATACAATATATACTCAGCTTTTATAATGGCTATCAGTTAAACATACACATAAGGAAACAAGTTTTGGTGATGGTTGTGGAGAAACCGGAGCCCTTATACAGCATTAATGGGAATATAAAATGGTATAGCCACTACGAGAAACAGTACAGACGGGTTTTTGTTTTGTTTTGTTTTGTTTTCGTTTTTTTTGTGTGTGTGTGAGTGATTTTTTTTTTAAGAGAGAGGGACAGTGAGCAAGAAAGAGAAGGACAGAATCAACTTTAGTTTTTCATGTGGCTTTCGTTGCTTCGACACTTCGTTGTGTACATGGTGCTGGGGTTTGAACCTGGGTACTCGCCCATGCCAGGCAAGTGCCATAACTGCTGAGCCATCGCTCCAGCCCCAGTACAGAGGTTTCTTAAAAAAATAAAAATAAAACTATCAAATGATCCAACAAGCCTACTCTGGATATCTGTACCGGACAAATAATATCAGGATTTTATCAGAGGTATCTGTACTCCCATGTTCACTGTAGCATTACCACAAGACAAAAATACACAGGGGCACATCTCAGTGGAAACACCTGCCTAGCACATGCACACACATCCACACAACACATGCACACACACAAAGCACCCGAGAGTGGAAACAACCTGAATGTCAAAAGAAAACTATGATATATACATACAATGAAATACTATTGGACCTTCAAAAAAAAGAGGGTGGAGGGCTGGAGCAGTGGCTCACCAGTTATGGGTACTTGCTTGGCATGCTCAAGTATGCGAGTTCAAATCCCAGCACCACGTACACAACGAGGTCTCAGAGCAACGAAATTCACGTGAAAAACTAAATAACGATTGTTTTACTCTCTCTCTCACTGTCCCTCTGTCTTTAAAAAAAAAAAATTGAGAGAGAGAGAAAAGAATCAATTTTTATGATTAAAAAAAAGAGAGAGACAGTGGAGGAAATTTTGCCACATGCAACAACACTGATAAACTGGTAGGACATTACACTAACAGGAATAAACCAATCACAACAAAGACAAATACTTATGTGTTTCTGCTTATGAGGTATGAAAAAGAATCAAATTCATAGGAGCACAGAGTAGAATGATGGTGCTAGAGGCTGGAAACCAGGGTAAGTGGGAAAATGCTATCAAATACATACAAATTTCCAATTACGCTAGGTAAATGGAGTTCTAGACTGTACAACAAGATTCTACTGTATATATAAAAATTTAAGAGTGTAGATCTCATGTTAAATGTTCTTACCATTAAACTGTATCAATACCTTAAAGACAGATAAAGCTTTCTCATGGTTCCTCTGTAGCTTTCATATGCCTAAAGGACTAGAAAGCTATATAAGTATAATCAATCAGTTTGCAAACCTGTAGAACTAAGAGAGTCATTACGTTAAAAAGATATTCTGAGGTACAAATTAAGTTGAAATGGAGAAGAGCCATACATAAAGTTACCATAATACACTGAGTATCAAAATGCTAACCAGAAAGTTTGTATCCACAAAGTAATAGATTAAAAAAAAAAACTTGTGATTTTGGTAATAGCAAAGTAACTTAGAATTGACTAAACCTCTTGAAAATAACTATAAACTGTGGATGCAATTTTTAAAAACAACCATCTTAAGGCAAAGGAGAGTGAACAAAAATAAGCAGAAACTGGAAAGAATCTGATCAACAGGGGCAGGGGACAGACTCACTGGGTAAGATCCCAATCTGCATGATTTGTCCTGAGCACCTCCCAGTCAATAAGGTGTGGTGGTGGCTGGAGAAGAAAAAAGCCATTGTCTTTGTAGCTTTAAGGAGCAAGAAATTTGGAAGCAGATTTTGGGAGTCCCAGTGTAGTTGGAAATTAAGAGGGACCATAGAAAGCAGAAAGCCATGGTAGAGGAACATGTAAAAGTTTATATTAACTTCCTCTCAAACCTTAGGCTGAACCCCAAACATTATAAACATGGGAGATAATATAAGAAACCTACAACTGAGAAAGCATTTTGGCTTCTAGGAACCACTGATGAGTCTAGAGGGATGTGGTAAAAAAAAAATCTGAGCATCTACAGACCTAACTTAAGCAAGCGTGAAACCAAGTCTCAAGAAAATCAACCAATAAATGTAACTACTTATTAGAGCAGACAACAAACTCTGCAAAAATTAACAGAAAGCAAAACTTCTACAACATATCTTCTACATTTTCCAACATGAAGTAAAAAATTACTAGATGTGTGAGAAATAAAAATGTGACTATTAGTCTAGCGAAACAGCATGCCATGCAAACACAGAGACAATACCAATGTTGGCATAAGAAGAAAAGAATTTTAAAGCAACTACCATAAATATTCAAATACTTTAAGCAAAAAATGGTAAAAATGGATGAACAGATACTCTTTGCAAACTATTTAAAAACGGGATTCTGAAATTGAAAAACACAATAATTGAAATGAAAATTTAACTGATTAAGTATAACAATAGACTAGAACAGAAGAAGTAAAACAACACACATCTGTAACAATTATTCTGTATGACAAAAAATACTGTAAAAAATGAAGACCTTCATCTACCAGTTAAAAATACTAAAAGGACTAAAACATGCAGAGTATCAGAAGTAGATAAGAGAGAAAAATCTGGCAAAATTTTCTCCAAAATCAGAAAAAAATAAAATCAACCTGCAGATCCACTTAGCTCATCCAACTCTAAGCAGTACTATAAAGCAAACCTCAAACATTCACACAATTGTCAAAATGCTAAAATGTATGTGAAAAGAGAAAAATCCTGAACTCCCCCAGGAAGAAAAAAGACAATTCACATTAAGGGGGAAACGACATAAAGACTAACTTCTCATCAGAAACACTAAAGTCCAGAAGATAATAGAATAACATTCTCAAAAGGCTAGAATGAAATACAAATGTCATCTCAGAATCATAGATCAAAAATATAAGCTACAATAAATACTAATTGAAGATATTAGACTAAAGGAAAATGATACAAGATAAAATGTGGATCCACAAAAAGAAAAGAAAAATACAAATAGCAAATATGTAAGGAAGAGAAAAGACTATTTTTCCTCTTTTGTCTTTAAAATGTATGTGTTTACATCAGAAATAATGAAGTCCTTTTGGAATCCTTACAACATTTTTAGCACAAAGAACACGAAAAGGTAAATGGAACAATATCTGTCTAGATTCTTTATCTTGTATGGACAAAATAAAATGTAAACTCTGAGTAGTATATATTATAAACCCTACAAAAATCGATGAAAATAGTTAAAGGATGTACAGCTAAAAAAAAAATCCATTAGAAGAATTAAACTTGATTTAAACTTGAATTAAATTTGATTAACCAAAAAGAACAGAGGTACCAAAATAATAATTATCAAAAATAAAAACAACAGTATGATGGAACCAAATATAACATACCAATGAGCACCAAGTGTTAGAATACAGAACAACTAGAACTCTCATACACTGTTGATTAGAGAAATAAAGTGGTAAAATCAATTTGGAAGATTCTCTGGCACTTTTTCAGGAAGTTAAACCTACTTCTACACTATAACCTAGAAATTTTACTGACAGTATTTACCCTGAAGAAAGGAACACAAACAGAACTACACAGGACTATTTATAAGGGATTTATTCACAATAGCCAAATCCATGAAACAGTCGTCTACTGCCTAAGTGGATAAATACATGGTTTATCAGCACAATGCAATGCTACTATTCGGCAACAGAAAGAACAAACTTCTAACACACACACAACTTAATGAGTCTTCTAGCAAAAGAAACCAAACACAAAAGAGGATATCCTAGATTATTCTATTTATTTGACATTGTGGAAGTGTCAACACTATCTGAATAATGATTTAGATGGCAAAAACATCAAATCAATGGTTGCTTGGGGTGGGTGAGGACTGACTGGAAGGGGACACAAGAGATCTTTCTGGAGTGCTACAAGTTGGGTCTCCTGGGATGTAGACTTTGAGAAGGATAACGGTGAGAAAGAAGTCCATTGGTAAATGCTCTTACTGAACACCTGCGATGAGCTAAAGAAGTACACTGAGGCGGACGGAAGTTGAATTGTGATATAGTATCAACAAACGCCTTAGCTTCTCACCTGGGAGTTCTGGGGCTGTGATAGCCCTGGGGAATTACCATAAACTGCAGCAAACGGACCAACTCTGAACCTCTTGGCTTAGTCACCCCTCCCTACCACCACCACACATACACACACAAAAGACCATGGTGTCATGGGTATACGCTGCCCCCAGAATGTGGACATGACCATGGTCAAGATGGCTCTCTTCACAAAAGGTCAAGGAGCAACATCAGGAAGAGATGCTCTATACTCCCAGCAGCTGGAAGAGTAAGTGCCCAATCCTGGAAGCACTCCACTGTAACCACTACATGTCATGAGCAAACAGCTTTATATCTTGACTGGAGTACTGGTTATGGGTGCACACATTTATGAAATTTAATGAATTATACACTTAAGATCCACCTATTTCACTGTATATAAATTTTATTTCATAATCTTGTGTCATCCACATTCAGGAGGGTTTGCAGAAGAAGGAATGCACAATTAAGCCAAACAAATAGCAACAAGTTATACTCACTACCAAAGTTAACTGATATATTTTGAAAAACAAAAAACTAAACAATAGATAGCGTATGCCCTTTTCAAGATAGAAAATACAACTCGGTCTTCCACCATGGTTAAAAAAAAAAACTGCAGTGGAAGGGGCTGGAGAGGTGGCTCAGTGGTTACAGCGCTTGCATGGCTGGGTTTGAACCCCAGCACCACATACATAACTAAATGTCAGCAAAACAAAGGCCAGAGGAAAAAAATAAAATTGATTTTCTCTCTCTCTCCCTCTCCTTCTCTCTTTAAAGAAAAAAAAATGCAGTGGAGAAATATGACTGGTAACTTAAGGTTAGTAAGCCCATTCAATTATAAACAGACTAACTGAATGTAAAGACTGAAGAGATAAATGCAATGTTATCTTTAAAAACTTAATGAAAGTCAAAGGTATAAAATTCATATTATAAACATGTGCTCTACATTCAATACTCAAGAGGGGAAAAGGTTTTCTTCCCCCTACTAAGGCAAATATTTTGTTAATAAACGTTTCTGAAATATTTGTTTTCTCTCACTATCCAAGAATTCTATTCTGTATTTTTGAGATATTACAAAACTACTGGCTAATATCTAAAAATCCAATCTTTGATCACTGTTTATGCTGGAGATTGTTAGTCAACCAATGTTTTGCTCATTTACCTCCATTCATCACTGCATTAGAATCTTCGATAAACTATTCAAATTACTTTTGAGTAGATATACGTATATATGTTTTAGTCAGCTTTTTCACTACTGTGACTAAAAGACCTGACAAGAAAAAATGTTAAGAGGAAAGGTTTATTTAGAGGCTCATGGATTTGGAGGTCTTGGTCCATAGACGGCCAGCTCCATTCCTTGGGGCTCAAGGCAAGGCTGAACATCATGGTGGAAGAGTGTGGCAGATGGAAGTATGTAAGGCATGGCTTCAGGAAGCCCAGAGACTCCACACCAGTCCACAAAACACAAACCCTCAAGTCACACCCCCAATGATCCACCTTCTCCAGCCACACCCTACAAGCCCTTCAGTAGCCAGTTAATCCCTAACAGGGGATAAACTCACTGACTGGGTTAAGACTCTAATAAACCAAACATTTCACTCCAGCCTTTGCATTGTCTCACAGATTGAGCTCTAGGGAGACACCTTTCATCCAATCTATAACAATATAATATCATTATCTTGTACTGACTTTCTGAAATGAAGAAGGTAACCAAGACAGAACAAAAGAAAGCCTAATTAATGGAACTGTTTGTAGACCTACTTCTTTATTAACAATGAAATAAAGGCAAAGAGCTAGAATCTCACAATTTTATTCTCTAAATATCAATGAAAAGATAATCTGTTTATACTCCCGAGTATCATTTAAAATCTTTTCTTTTTCTAAGTATCACAGAGAACATTTTTGAAGTATTTAAAAATCTTTTGGAAAAAGAAATGGTGATGACAAAATGCTGGCAAATTATATGTAGCTGACAATACTGCCTACAGTAGGAAGCTATTCATTTTAAGTATGTTCCATGGCCTTTGTCTGAGTTGGCC
Source organism: Aplodontia rufa (assembly GCA_004027875.1). Taxonomy (NCBI): domain Eukaryota; kingdom Metazoa; phylum Chordata; class Mammalia; order Rodentia; family Aplodontiidae; genus Aplodontia; species Aplodontia rufa. Next base: position 59,287 of record PVKS010004120.1, read on the forward strand.
ATGATCCTCCCCATAAAATCTTCAACCCAAAGAGCTTGTATAGAGAAGATTTATACAGACTTCTGCCTTGGTCCAAGGAACTAAATATGGCTATTTCCTCAAATATGTCATTCCTAAGACTGGGGAAAAGATGGTTAAATTACACAGAATTAACAAGTTGTTCAGAATCCCTTTAGGCCGAAAAGGAAGGGAAACTTGATGTTCCTTTATGTCATAGTAATAGAACACATGTACCTTCCACCAACCCAGCAGGAGGATATACACTCAATTCTAAGTGCACATCTCTTTATAAAGAGGTATTGCTTCCCATCTCCCACTCCTTGTTAGAATTAACATGGAAAGGCTACGGCCATTAGTTTCCCAATTCCACATCCATAGGCAGTATCAGATACCTTAGTTGTTTGATACACTTTCCACCTGTCCTCAATATCTGAACCCCTGATTTGTTTTCCTCCTAGATTTTCTTCAAAATAGCATTCCTCTCTTTCATCAAGTAAGACTTTCAAATTTCCTCCTGTCCCAGAAAATCCTCTCAATATCTCCCTTGATATACTGGTATCTAGATAAAGAAATTTATTTATTAATAATGTGAAAGAAACTTGACATATTCTAAACATTTAATATATTTATTCTAATAATTTAAGAATACCAGAAAAAGATATGACTGGTTTTCTTCCATTCCAATTTCTATAATAAGTCTCTTTCTCCTTGTCAACAAAATAAGCGGAATATAGTGAACTCTGTAATTATCAATGTTGAAAAAAGGACTCAGGAAAATATGCCTTACAATCAGCTGATGCCTGGTATTGACATTTACTAGCTGTGTGATGACCTATCCTAAATGAACTTTTTTGTGAACAAAAACTACACAATTAAAAGAATGGGTTGAGAACTAAATTGTAAGGCACTCAGAACAGTGTCTATCAATAAATGTAAGCTATCTGAAGTTGCAAAGCAGGCCTTTTCAATCTCATTGTTACAGAACTTATTTATAAAGTTTTACAGGAAGAAATCTATGGGAGGTAGCCATCCACTGCTTAATGAAATGGCTGGGTATAAATTGGATTTCCCAGTTGTGGTACTGCCTCTTCAAATTATTACTTCTTCTTTTTGATATTTATTAGTAGCCTGCTGTTTACACTAATTTGTACCCTCAGTGTTTCAAACTCCACAACAAGAATGGCTTATTTAAACTACATATATTTATAATAAATGATACATAAGATGATGTCCCTCAATGTCTGACCACAGAGCTTAACATTGACACGAGCCTGGGCCCACTGTTCTTTGAAGGTACCTTGGCTCTGCAAAAACACTCATGCTTTCCCCAAATCAACATTTTTCCCCCTTTTTCTGGCTTCTGTAAGAATGAAAAGCTAAAATATGAAAAAGAAATGGTGTTCATAAGACTCGGGATAAAAAGGATTTGAGGTGGCAAACCATTATTCAAGTTGTGCGACTTGAATATCAAACCTTTTTTGCCTCCGTTTCCTCATCTGTGAGAACCAAATAACAACATATGAAGTGGCTGGAAAGCGCCTTGCAAGTTTCTAAATATTTCTAATCATCTATCCTCACAAAACGTCTCCTTCCACTATTTCATTGAGCTGTTTTAAAAGAATAAGGTAACAGATGATGGAAAATATCATTATGTCACTGTTTTACACAATGATCTAATTATATCTGTTTTCCATAATTTAACAATTTCTATTTGATTAGCATTTACAAAAGATCTACTTTCAGTCAAAATAATTTGTCAGTTACTCCTCCACCAACAAGATTCCTTGTTTTGCTTTTTTATGTCTTCTGTATGGTATTCATCAGCACCACAAAAAACCATGTCAGTTAAAATCAATAAAACAGATGAAGTTTTCTCCCAACATTTCCAC
>PVKS010004120.1:61275-96691 GCA_004027875.1 Aplodontia rufa
GGGGGGGGGGGAGGAAGGAAGGAAGACTTCCTAAACCTTTGAAAATGTTGAACTGTTTCCAAGCAGATGTCCTCCTAAAAGTCCTCTAATAAACTAACCTAAAAATCACATGTGACTGAAAGTCAGAATGAAAAGTTTTAATTCCAAGTAAAGATGCATATTTTTTTTTATCAGAAAAACGTATGAAAGAAAGACTGAAAAAAAATTAGGATAATAGCTAGTGAAGAAAAAGACAATAAAGTGAATCAGTCACAGATCTGGAATATCCTCTGAGAATGATGACTCATTCCACAATACTTTATGCTCCAGAAGATGCTCTGAAGAACAATAAGTGCATTTTTAAAATAATAATTAAACAACAGTGGGGGAATGTTAAACTTCACTTAAAGAATCGATACAAATTCTTCAATGATAGAAAATTTAACATTCAAATAGTAGAATGGATAGTAGAGCCATGTGACATATTCTGGAATAGATTTAATATGTACAAACTCATGTCCATGTTTCCAAGACTATATACATCAGCAATGCATAGAATCTATCATCCCTGTTCTCTCTTCATTTTCCATTAAAATTAAAACCCTTTTCTTTTTGTTTCCAATTTCAAAGTATTATATCTGAATATGCAAACTCATTCTACCTTATCTTTAAGTTTATTTTAATCAAAACTTTCTTCCCATCAGTTTTAAAACAAAACAGCAAGATATAAAATGCATATTTAAAATGGTAACTATCTTTGAAAATGTATGAGATAAAGCAGTGATGAGAATTACAAAAAAAGAGCTTTGATTCAAAAGTTGGATTATTTTCTTCTTTCACTATTTCCAAAATTCCTGTAATGAATGTAGATTATTTGTAATAATTTTTTAAAGCTGTTTTTTTTTCCCCTTTTAAATCAACCCGACAGTAGAGTGCATACCTAGAGTCACTCTGGGAGACTGAGGTGGGAAGACGACTTAAGCCCAGAGTTTTAGACTAGCCTGGGCAACACAGTAAGAAAAATAATAATAATAGTAATAATAATACAGATCTACACATACAAAAAAAACAACCCCAATTATTGGACAAATGTAGAACTAATCCTAGCTTAACACTCCATACACTATTTCACTTAAATATTTATATATTATTCAATTATATATAATCCAATGCAATCACACAGACTTCAAGGAATTCATTCTTTTTCTTTCCTCATATTTCAATGACTTAGATTACTGCTTTAAATGAATTAAGAACATCTAATTTCTCCTAAGAAAACATCCTTATGCTAACAGGTTTATGAAAAGATACTCAACATCAATAACTATCAGTGGAAGGCAAATCAAAACCACAATGAAGTATATCCTTGCACCTGTTAGAATGGCTACGATCAAAATACCAGAAAATACCAAGTGTTGACAAGATGTGGAGAAACGTGATGAGCATTTCTGCACTGTTGGTAGAAATAAAAATGGTACAGCCTTTATGGAATACAGCATAAATGTTTCTTAAACAATTAAAAATAGAACTACCATATGATTCAACAATCTCACTTCTGTACATCTGTACAAAATAACTGAGGTCCAGACATCCCAGAAGTTATGGGCATTCCCTTGTTCCCTGTAACATCTAAGAGCCAATATGTGGAAAGAACCTAAATGTCTATGGACTGATGAATGGATGTGGAAAATGTGATCCACACATACAATGGAATATTATTTAGGGGGGAGGGAAATCCTTTCACTTACCACAACATGGATGAACCCAGCAGACAACACACTAAAATAAGCCAATCACTGAAGGATGAATACGGTATGATTCCATATATGTGAGGTAGCTAAAGGAGTATAATTTACAGAGGCAGAAAATATCATGGTAGTTTCCAGAGGAAGTGGGAGAGGGTAAAATGGGGAACAAGGTGATAAACTTCTAGAGATCTGTTGTACAACATTGTGCGTAAAGTTAACAATACTATGTTATCTTTTTAATTTTGCTACTGTTGTTTTCATTCCCTTTTCTTCCAAAGAACTTGTCTATTTTTGTTTCCTTTTACCAACAGTCACCTGATGAGCCACAAATAAGCTAGACGCACAACTACCTAGGGAATTACTTTATTATTTCCCTTAAAGTAAAAGATATTTTTGTAACTATATCAAGTAAATGGCTGCACAGGCAAGAGCTGGAAAACGGCAATTTATATTCAAAATATAAAGTAAGCTGCAAACATACTATGAAAGGATTCTAACTATGGGCCCCAATCCAAGACTCAGGGGTAAAAAATGTGTTCAGTAAGCTTTTGGTATAGTGGTCATGTCTTCTTATGTCACTCAAAATAACTTTTATGAATATGAAGAAAGACAGTACACAGGTAATTCGATTAAGAGAACAATAAATGGATTTTAACAAAAGTGAAAGGCAGCATTCTTCATACAAACTAAATGATTACTATAAATTTCCAAAGACCACTTTCCTTTTAAAACAACTACAAAAAAAGTCCAATTACTTTTGCTTTTGTATAAGTGACGTCTTTTGTATTTTTAACTCTCAGTGTTGCCAAAATAAGTGCATTTACATGTGATGCCTGTCAACTAGCAAATTTACATTTGGATTTTGTTGGCTTTGGACCCTGCATTCTGTTCTCTTCTTTGTGCCATTGTTGTTTTTAGGTTTGGCAGTAGCTCTAGATCTTTGTTTAACTTAGTTCCTTTGTCTAACTTCTGCAGTGTATACACATTATAAAATTAGCATGAAACAACACTTTAGCTTCTACCACCACAATTAATTTCCACTATGGCAAAAGCTACAAATTATGGTAGGTGGATCCAAAAGGAAAACAAAGAGACACACCAACATCTAATTTTTCCACCAAATTATTTGATTTGTTAATATACACAAAAGAGGGCTGGAGCAGCAGCTCAGCGGTTTCAGCGCTTGCCTGGCAAGAACGAGGACCCAGGTTCAAATCACAGCACTACGTACACAACTAAGTGATGGAGCAGCGAAGCCATGTGAATAACTAAATAAAGTTGTTTCTTTTCTTTCTCTGTCTCTCTTACTGTCCGTCTCTCTTTATAAAAAAAAAAACACAAAAGATTCATCATGAAGATTGCATCTAATTTAATGTATTAAAAACTGAGTAGAAAAGAAACCTCAGCAAAAGTTGAATTTTGTCTGCCAAAATGTCCATTGTTTCCTAATTCTCTATTGTACTTTTTTTTCTATTTAATTTTCCAATATACTTTATCTGTTTCTCAGCGTACTTTTAGTTGTACCTAATACAGAGTTTCTTGATGTCAGATGGCCTGTCCTGGCTCAAATTCTTCATGTAATTGTGAAGATGATAGATAAATTTGTGAAAAGTTAATGTGTCAGAGCCTCATCACAGATTTGCATAAGTAGATCATATGACAGGATCATTAATAAAAAGAGGATTTATATAATGAATTGAATATTCAGCATTCTATGGTAAAATGTTAAAATGTACATGAATAGCATAAGCAGAGATATTGACTATAAGAACTTTCACAACACAAAGTTATGTAATTGGGAATACACTCGGTTGCTTTAATATTCATGCCATAAGTTAATTACCCTAAATTCTTTTTTTCACCCTAATCAAAGCAGCAGTATTAGGAAAATTCAAAAGAACTATTCATATTGGCACTGAACTATTTTTTATTTATATCTGATCAAGAGATATTCTCAAAGTTCTGAGAACTCATAATTCTTCAAAAAGAAAGAAATCATAGGTTAAGACCTTACTTGAAAGAGCTTTAATCCTCTATTGAATATTAGCCTAAAAACAGCTATTTCTTCATTTGAAGGTTTAGCTCTTCCTCAGATCACTTTCAGGGGAGAGAAAAGGCAGTGCGGCCATTTTTCAGAAAGTCAAGCTCCTCTTCCGCCAATTCTTGAGGAACTCCTTTCCATCTGTTCTCTGACATTTCAGTCAGGTTATGCACTTGCCAAAGAGCTTTCATTGGATTCTGAATCCACTGGTGAAGACAAATGGAATAAAATCAATTTGCTTTCTTTTTTTTTTTAACCAAACATCATTAAAGTATAAAAAGACATCATGCATAATGTCAAAATAGGCTCCGCAATCAAATCTACAGCCTATGTTACAAACAAAATCAGTAATCCAGACTGAACAAGAAATTAATGGTTCAGAATTCCTTGCTATCTTGCTGCATTAAAAATTCATTAAGTAAGAGAAAATAATTAAGAATCCATAGTTATATTTTCACAGAGAAAGCACATTTTCTTAGACTAAAAAAATAAAAACCCCAAAAGAGTCTGAAAATCATACTGCAAGTAACTTAACAAAAAAAGTTCTCACTGAAGGAATAAAGAAGAGATAATTGCGGAGTCTATGCTTCAGTATTTACTGGAAAAGCTAATCAAGAGTGGTCTGAAGTAAATTTTCAAGCAGAACTTTTAAGATATTGATTAAAAAGTAATAAAGTTATATTGATAAAACTAGGTCAGAATGACACCCAGAAATGACTTCTAAAAAATCTCAAAGATCTCTGGCACCTGAGTGATTAGTAGTCACTATGTTAGAGGGCAGGAAGATCAGTAACTCTACTTGCCCTTGAGAAGATCCTGAAGTAACCCTAAATTTACAGATTAGCTGGTCTCCTGATAATTTAAAGTCTGGTCTGGAACAAGGAGTCAGTTCTGCTGCCTCAGTAAGCAAACCTAACCACTGGGAATGGAGTCTATCTAGAAGGGAAGATAAGGAGGAACAGAAAGACTGATCTCCACTGGACTTCCATGAGAGGATATGTAAAGACAATATCAAAAAGGAAGCCAAAGGCATGATTTATTTCCTTTTTAAAGAATGGTAAAAAGCAACAAAACAAAACAAAAAAAAAGGAAAACCTAAGTTATGATGGAATTAAGGATTTTTTTGGTCATGGTTAAGCATATGATAAAGAAACAAAAAAATCTCCTTAACCTTTCTTTTTGTTCACAAAGTAGCAGGTTGCCAGTAAAGATACCTAAAATAGTTTTGAAAGAACAAAAAATATCTAATTGAGTAGATGAAGGGCAAACATATCCCACAAATGATAAGAAAACAATCAGGAAACCAAGTTAAATAGTCAGGTGCAAATGACAACCAAGTAACTGGCTAACAGAATGCTAAAACTGCTGTTGGAATATTTCACAGGGCCTTGGACACTGGGTAAAGCAGCAGATGAGCTTCAATATGGGCAAGTACAAAACAAAAAGCAACCCAAGCTCTATTTACAAGACATCAGCAAGTAATGGACCTTGATTAAAAGTCATCAATTACCCAAAGAGATGTGAGCACGAATGTGTTTGCTCAAACCTAATAGCCTAGAAGTACAAGACAGCTTTCAATGTACCTTTAACAAACTAATTAAAACAAAAAGTAAAGAAGTACAAGAAACTTTTAGGTATGACTTTGTGAATGAATGGTGCAGAATGAGGACAAGAGCATGCCGGAATGGACAGCCCCAACATGAGGCTGGGTCTGTGTGTCAGGAATGTAGAATACTAAGAGAGTGGATCATTTGAAAATTAAGAGCTAGGCAAAGTATTCATAAAAAACACACCATCTCAAAGACCTTTTCCTTTTCCCTCATTCACTCAAGAAAAAAAATACACTGGAAAGGCTAAGCCACCTAACTGCTTCTCTCAGACAACTACAATACACATGACAGGCACATATTGCATATTTTCTACAAACAAGAGCTAAAGAAGAAAACATCTCCTTAACTTTTCTTGTCTCTGTTCACAAAGTAGCAGCTTACCAGTAAAGATAATTAAAATACTTTTAGTACTTTACAATTTATATAACTTCTATAGATTCCTTGTCTCTTTTTCTTTTCTGCATACCAGTTACATTTCATTGTCCTCTCTGATTTAAGGGTAGTAAATTATTGGCAATAATGTACAAATAAAAATAGCAAACTTTCAGTCAGGTGATTCACCTCTAGAAATCTGAAGCAGAAGATCCTAAAAATTCAAACTGTGGCAATAAAAAATAATACCAAAATACTTTTTTATTGTTGACAATTTCTATTCTATTGCACCAACTTCCTAATCAAATGTTCTGAGTCTACAGCTATTAACTACTCCTAAACGAAGTTATAACAGAAAAGTTTTAGTTCATTTAATTTTTCCTTAAATTCTTAAAACGTCGGTTTACTTTAAAGACTATTTCATTTTGTAATTAAAACTCCTTTCCTGAAGAAACACATCAAGCTGTTTTTAAAATAGCTTATTTCATTTATATGGTGACTGCTGATAGACCAAATGATTTAATCCAATCCATACATGTTTAGCTCTAGCACTAGGGATAAAGTTCTTTCATGAAGAATACTGGTTTTCCACTATACCAAGTATCTGTGACAGAGATATGGGGGTGAGCAAGAGGGAAAGATCAACTAACTATATATTCATGAGAATGGAACAAGAAAATGGGTATCAGTAAAAAAATGGATATCTTCTTTAATTTAATTTGCCCATTAAAAAGCAAGTGCCCTTCTTACAGTATCAGGGAATCTAACAAATGGAGCATAAGGAAATAACAGCCTAAACTGGCCTATTTGTCACCATCTCCTCTACACACATTTGCACTGGGTCTCAATTCTTCCACTGCACACCCACATCATGCTACAGTTAGGCAGTTCATACTCCTTTTTTAAATCTGCAAAGGAAATCATTTTCCAAACTACTCTGGTTTTACTACTTTACACATTTTACCACCTTGTAACCATTAATTTAAGAAAAGAATCATGTTTAAATTTTTTTCTACTTCTTTGTCCAGGGAAAAACAACTGACCTCTTTCTTATTTTTCAACTAACCATGTTTTAAAATGCTAGTTATGTGCAGCTGCCCCAATCCTTGACTCATTTTAAGTAAAGCCTCAAAAACTTCTTCTGTGTAAAGAAAACAACATAGAACCTACTTCTTTCTTTTCTCAGCTCCACTTAGAAGTCTAAGAAGCAATAAAAGAAAAAAAACAGATAAAATGGACATTAAGTTAAAGAAGCCAGGCATAGTGGTATATGTATGCCTATCTATAATCCAGCAACTCTTAAGGCTGAGGCAGGAAAGAAGGAAAAAAAAAAAAAAAAACACTGGGAATGTAGCTCAATGGTAGGGTCCCTTAAGTTCAATTCCCAGCATGGCAGGGGCAATAGGGGCGGGGGGTGGTAAAGGATTCATCATTAATTTTACCTTGCCAACATTACAATTTCTTTCACAGGTGGTAAAAGTGTACTCAAGTAGGCCTGAATTCAACTCAATAAAGAGTGAGCTCCTTTTTCCAACCAAAAACGCCAGAACATATAGCAAAGAAAAAAGAACACCATCAAATAGTAACAGAAGCAAAAAAATTAAACGTCCTTTTCTTAGCTGGGCACAGTGACACCCGCCTGTAATTCCAATAGATCAGGAGGCTGAGGCAGAAGAATTCCAAGTTCAAAGCCAATCTCAGCAACTTAGCAAGGTCTTCATTAACTTAGCGAGATCCTGTCTCAAAAAAAGTAAATAAATAAAAAGGGGTGGGGATATGGCTCATTGGTTAATTGCCTCTGGGTTCAATTCTTGGTACTCGAAAAAAATCTTTTCTTCATAGTTTAATTATTTAAACCCAATAGTAAAAATACTCAATTAAAATATGAAAATGTGATCAAGTTCAATAAGGATCATTTAAGCCATCCAAGCATCCATAAGAAAAGTACAGCCATTTGTTTAAAGAAGGGTTAAATTGTATTCAAATTAAAACAGATTCACAATAGCTCAATAAACCTGAGTTCAAATATATACTATTTATGCCTGAATTTCATTACTAAATATCACTAAATAACTTCAGGATAAATGGCCCCAGGTAAACATTCTTTTAGAATAAATAGCATCCACATGAATTCCTATATGTCAATTCATGACTTTCATTTCTGAAACTGACCCACATCGTTTCCCTTCCAATGTTTACTTTCTTTCTGAATTTATACAATCCCTGCAAATGTCTACAGAGCTATGACATTAGGGATCTTTAGCTAATGGTATATCTTTACAATTGTAACACAAATTTTTATTATCATAAAATTCTGTAAGAAATAAATACCTACTTTCTTGCTCAAGGATATTCATATCCCCAGCAATACATTTATACAGCTTAGAAAGAGATTTGAGAGGACAAACTATTGTACACATCAAAAATTATTTTTACAAAGCAGGAATGCTGTACATGCCTGTATGCCAGCAACTAAGGCGGCTGATTCAGGACGATTCCATGTTCAAAGACAACCTCAGCAATTTTGCAAGACCTGTAGCAACTTAGACCCTATATCAAAATGAAAAAAAGTGCTGGGGATAAAATTCAGTAGCAAAGTGCCCGAGTTCAATCGCCAGTGCCCCCGCAAAAAAAAAAAAAAAAAAAATGTTAATAAAAAGCAACTTGGGGCTGGAGCAATGGCTTAGTGGCTTGAGCACTTGCCTGGCATTCACAAGGAACCAAGTTCAAACCCCAGCACCTAATACACAACTATGAGTCAGAGAAACAAAAGATAGATAAAAAATGGATAAATTATCTTTCTCACTCTCATGCTCTCCTTGAAAAAGAAGGAGGAAGAAAGGAAGAGGAGGGAGGAGGAGGAGGAAGGAGGGAGCAGGGAGGAGGAAAAGGAGAAGAAGGGGGAGGAGAAAAGAAAAAGGCAACTAAACATCTTTCCATCAGTATTCATGCCAAATGATTAAGTTGGTTCTGATAATAAATCTGGAAAAAAAATCTAAAACATTTCCCACTACTAACTGTGAAACCAATAATTTCCTTGGTCAGAGTTCAGGATCGACTATGATGAGTCAAAAATGTCTTAAATACAAAACTACTGTCTTTTAAGCACCATTTTAAACGAATGTACAAAGCTGGCTATTTTTCACTTTTAATACAGAATCCTATGACTTTTAAGACAACAACAGTTTTCAGCTGTTATTTCCTCAATTTTTTTCTCTATACCACATTATTTCTACTGACCTTCTGGAAAGCAAATGACACAAATGTCAGACCTTATGTTACTGGTCCACAGTTCTCTAAAGCTACTTTCCCCTCATTTTTCCCATTTTTCTCTTTATTGTACAGACAGGAAAATTAGAAATTTCTAATGACTTTTCACTTATTTTCAAGTTCATTAAATCTTCTTTCAGCTATATTCCATTTTTTAGTCCATTCAGTGATTACAGTTCTAAAACTTCCTCTTTATCTTTTATATCTTTGCTGATAGTCTAACCCTAATGCTTGTTGCAGGAATATATGTAACTGATTGTTCCAACATCTTTATAATGGAGAGTTTAAAATCTTTGTCAAATAATTCCAACATCAATGTTATCTTATCACAGGTGTCTGTTGTTATATTTCCCAATGAGTTATTTGTGATTATTTGCATGTGAAATATTTCAGATTTTATTCTTGACATTTTTAATAATGCTATAAAACGTAAGATCTTCTTAAATCCTGTGGAGAAAAACTGAGATTTTGTTTTCTCAGGCAATGGACCTGGTTAGGTTCAGGCTGCAAGTTCCTATACGCCTTCTGTGGGTTTTAATTCCAGTGTACATTCAGTTTTCAAAGGCTCTGCAGTGCTATTTGGATTATTCCTGTGGATACACCACCCAACTGTCAGTCTGCAATTTAGTTGAAGTTCTATTCCACATTATCAGTTTTAAAAGACTTCAAAATGGTAATTATTAAGATTAGATGTATGTACACAAATTCATGGAATTTCTTTCACAGATTCCTCCTTTTCCAATTCCTGGAGGATACTTTTCTGTCTTGAAACCAGAACAGTGTACTTCTACAACTGCAATTGTTTTGTGCCAAACACTAAGAGGATAGAATAAAAAAGGCAGCACCACTTGGAATCATAGCTCAATCAGAGAAAAGGATTGCCTCCCTCAGAATTTTGGCTCCTGCATACACTAAGGGTCAGCTGGATATCATCCCCATGTGAGTGCTTAGAAAAGGACAGGGAGGAGAAAGCTCAATTCTCACTGAGCTTTTCACTCTGTCTTGCCCCCTCATGTAGAACTACAAGACTTTTGGGTCTTGCTATATTTATACTACAGTGTTTATTTTCAGGCTTCTGCCTGCACTGAGATTAAGCTAGGGGACTCTGGAAGTTTGGTGTTATTTTGGAACCTGATGCACTCCAATATGCCTGTTGCTATTTACTGTGTCTCCTGTCTACATTTTACAATTACATTCCACTGTAAAGAAAAGATAGCAGTATATTTCCTCCATATTACTCAGAAGCAGAGAGTGTAACCTTCTTTCAAATAAGTAAAAGACACATATTCTCATTTCTAAATTCAGAGTTATAAGATCTCACCATAAGCTCAATGCTATTTTCTAATAGCTAACTATGGTGACAAGCCAGGTCAGAAAGACCCAGAAAACTGATGACTGCCCCAACCACAAGCCAAACAATCCTTTTAGTCAAGCTACAAAAATGGACAGAAACATCAATGACAAGCACTTCAGTCAAATGCAGAGAAGAGGGGCTGGAGCGGTGGCTCAGCAGTTTCGGCGCTTGCCTGGCAAGCACAAGGACCAGGGTTCAAACCCCAGCACCACGTACACAATGAAGTGTTGGAGCAACTAAGGCCATGTGAAAAACTAAATAAAGTTGTCTCTCTCACTGTACCTCTCTCTTTAAAAAAAAAAAAATGCAGAGAAGACAGTGTTTATCTGAGTTCTACAAGGCCACATCAAGCTCTTGGCAATTACCTGACAGGAGTAGCTCACAAGATTTAAAAATAAAGGTAGGTAATAAGTACAGAAATTGGAGCTAACAGCATGTTAACTTCTAGCATTCATCAAAATATTTCCATGTTGTTTCAAGAATACAAATGGAGCTGGAGCAGTGGTTCAATGGTATTGACCTTGCCTGGCATGCGCTGGGTCGTGGGTTGAAACCTCAGCACCATAAACACAAAGAAGTGTCCGAGCAACCAAAGCCACATGAAAAACTCAATAAAGTTGATATTCTCTCTCTCTCTCTCTCTCTCTCTTCCCTTCTCTCTTTAAAAAAAGAAATATATATACATAAATAAATATGTACGCACACGCTCGCTCGCGCGCACGTATGTGTATCACAATAGTATGCTACTTAGGTCTAAAGGAAAAATCTAACAAACTTGAAAAATAATCACTTACATTAAAAAGAAACAAGTAGCCATAAGTCTCTGAATAACTTGAGTGGCATCTGAGGAGCTGCCATCAACCACATTATCCTGGGGGCACGGGCTAGGTGGTGTCAAGAAATTGTTTGGATTTGATGAGTAAAGAAAAGTTGGTCAGTCTAAAATATTTCATGCTACCTAGACACAATGCCTAAAATCCTACCATAGGAACTCACTTCCACAAATGCATACTGTGGTTATACGAGCAGTACAAACTACACCATATGTTAACTAGAAAAGTACTAAGAAGGGAGTCATACATATGTATATGAAATTAAAATAGATATATTTTCAATACAATTACCACTAAATACAAAGAGAAGAACAGTAAGAGGTGAAGACAGAGACAAGGGACTGGCATACTGAAATATCCAATGTATTTGGTTTAAAGCAGAGACAATAAGCAATATTTTTCCTTCCTACCTACATATTCTAAATTTCTTCCAATGAATGTGACTTTTTTCAAAATAAGAAACAAAAATTACTAAAAACATGGTAACTGCACAATTACCATATGACCCAGCACTCATAGAAAATTATCCTATGGAAATAAAAAAGCATTGTTGTTACAAAATCTGTACAAAAATATTCATAGGTAGAGAGTTTGTCTAACATGAGCACATCCCTGGGTTCAATACAGGAAAAAAAAAAATGACTACCACTCTATTTTCTCCAAAAACTGTAAACAACACAAATGTCCTTTAACACAGACAGTGTGGAACATCCATAAAACACTACTAAGCAATAAAAAAATGAACTAATATACACAAAATAGTTGAGTAAGTCTCAAAGGTATTATGCTTAGTGAAAGATAGTTTCAAAACACCTTATTCTTTATTACATTTAAATATAGTCTCCAAAGATAATAACAGAGAGCAGACCACTGATTGCCAGGGATTACATGATGCAGAAAGGGCAAACTCATCGTATGAGTGTATAGGATTTATTGCTTTTTGAGCCTTTTAGCAAAACAAAAAAAAAAAAAAAAAAAAAAAAAAAACTATCTGTATCTTGATTGTGGTAGGTGTTACACAGATCTATACATGTTAAAATTCTGTACACCAAAAAGAAGTCAATCTTATACATTAGTTCTAAAAATGAAATGAAAAAATAAAACACCACTGAACAATTCACATAGGAAGTTACAAAATGCATTTTTCTCTAATAAAAAAGTCAAAGTCAACTAACCAAAAATAGAGCAGAGAATCAATGAAAGTTCAAACAAAATTGTAGCACCCTTTCTTGAATAAAACTAACAAGTTAACTTAAAGGGCATACGGATATGCAAGGGCCTGGAACAGGCTAAATAATTTTTAAAAAGAAAAAAAACTGGATTGACTTATCCTATCTAATTTCAAGACATACAATAAAACTACAATAATCAAGACACTGACAGGTAGGTACATATTACAACAGACATAAGGACCAACAGAAGAACACAGAAAACAGAAACTGATTCAAACACGTAGTCAAATGAGTTTAAATTAAGAAACCAAAAAAAATTCAGTGAAGAAAGGACAGTCTCAAAAGAAATGTGCTGGAACAGTTGAATATCATATGGAAGGTGGAAAATGAAAAGAACTTCCAGCCACTATGGAACTCCACATTACTTTGAAATTACTAAGTTAACTGAGGGTAAAATTTAGAACTATAAAAATTTCTAAAGAAGGGAGCTAGAGTGGTAGCTCAGAGGTTGAGTGCTTCCCTGACATACACAAGGACCTGGGTTCGAACCCCACCCCCATGTACACAACTAAATATTGGAAAAACAAAAAAGCCCGATTAAAAAAATTTTTTTTAATTGATTCTTTCCCACTCTTTTTTTAAAAATGTGTTTTTCTTTTTCTGAAGACAACACAGGAAAACAATCACAATTTCAGAGTAGAAATAGATGTTTTTGAAAAGACAGGCAAAACTATAAACACACAAAAAATCTAATAATATGGTTTTAACAAAATTAAACCTAGGGCTGGGGGTTGTAGCTCACTGATAAGAGTACTTGACTAGTGGGCATGAAGCCAGGGATCAATCCCCAGCACCACAAATTAAGTAAGTAAGCAAACAAATAATTTTTTTAAAAAACCTAATTCATTTCAAAAGAATGTTAAGAGAAAAAAACAATATACATAATATAGCCCTTTAAATTCAATAAAAACCTGACAATTCAATTTAAAAATAGGCAAAAAAAAAATCACCATAGGAAAAGACAATCAACATCATCATTCCTCGGGGAAATAAAATCCATAATGAGATACTACCACATACTTACATGAATAACTACACTTAAGGCTGATGATACCAAGTACTAAAGAGGATATTCAGCAACTACAACAATCAGGCATTACTCATGGGAATGTTAAATGGTACCACCACTTGAAGAAGGTAGATTTGGGACTGAAGCAGTGGCTCAGCAGTTGGAGAGTTTGCCTGGCATGTGCAAGGACCTGGGTTCAAACACTACACACACAACTAAGTGTCAGAGAAACAAAAGCCAGATGAAAAAAAACAAAATTCATTCTTTCTCCCTCTTTAAAAAAAAAAAAAAAAAGGGCAGTTTCTACTGTCTCAGAATATTACCATATATTCAATGTGACCTATCACTTTCAGTCCTATAGATATTTATCCAAGAAAAATAGTGAACGGCCAAAAGACTGTTTCAAAATTGCCATCACCGCTTTATTCACAATATCCAAACAGAAAAAATTGTAAAAAAATCTAAATGTACATAAACAGATAAATGAATAAACAAATACTGGTATATGGAAAATCATTATTCAGCAATAAAAACAACTGATTTCCGATGCATGCTACAATTCTGCTAAATCTCAAAAGAGATACTACCACATAAGCCAGGAGAGGGTGGCACATGCCTATAATCCCAGCAATTTGGGAGGTTGAGGTAGGAGGACCACAAGTCCAAGATAGCTTCAGCAACTTAGTGAGATCCTGTCTCAAAATAAAAAGAGGGTAGGGAGTAAAATCTAGCTCAGTGACAAAAAAACCCTGGATTCAATCCATGACTGAAGGCAAAAAAAAAAAAAAAAAAAACCCACCTCATAACCATAATGAGTCAAAGAAGCTCAGATGTTAAGAGCTTATCCTATACAATTTCATTATTATAAAGTTACTTACAGAATAGACTGAAACTAAATTACAGTGGAAGAAATTAGATGAGTGGTTGCAAGGGATATGTGTTTTTTGATTAGGGTGTGATACATGTACATATGTATCTGTCAAAATAGACCTTAAAATTAACTGAATTTACACTTAAAATGTACTTTTCTGTATATGCAAATACTGTACTCTTACAAAGCAAAGCTGAACATATGCTTAGTTTCTACGTTGAATATTTTTTCCATTAAAGTATAAATATTCAGGGGCTGGAGCAGTGGCTCAGCAGTTATGGCACTTGCCTGGGAGGCTTGAGGACCTGGGTTTGTATCCCAGCACCACATACACAATTAAGTGTCAGAGCAATGAAGGCCACATGAAAAACTAAATAAAAATTTATTCTCCCCCCCACACTGTCCCTCTCTCTTTAAAAAAAAAAAAAAAAGTATAAATATTCAAATGGCTAAATCCCAGAAGTTTTATCAGTTAGAGAAACATGGAAAATTGATGTCAATGTCCTACCTTCTAGTTAGTTCAAGAGTTCTACCAACAGCATGCTAGGCAGATGCTTACAATAATCTATAACAGGACATTTAGTCTTTTCCACTGCTAAAATCCATCATCTCTTGATAAACCCTCTGAGATGAAAACTGAGCTCTTCCAGAGATTGGCATGCTATTACCTGTGGGTAAAATCCGGGCCACTACATGTTCTCACAAAGTTTTGTTTGAATAAAGTCATACACATTTGCTTGGCACATACTGCCCATGGCTGCTTTCACACGGTAGTGGCAGGGTTCTATAGTTGTAACACAAAGCCCCCAGTACTTATCTTAGCCTTTGCGCATGCATGTATATACACATACACATACATATACACACACCAAAAATGATTTACCATGCATGTTCCAAAGGAACACTGGAGAAATCTATATCCTTTTGTTTGTTTGTTTTTGTTTTTAAAGACAGAAAACAGTTGAGAAAGAGAAAGAGATAATCAATTTTATTCAGTTTTACATGCAGGTTTTGTTGCTCTGACACTTCGTTGTATACGTGGTACTGGGGTTCAAACCTATGTCCAAGTGCATGCCAGACAAGCACTGTAACCACTGAGCCACCACTCTAGCCCTTCTATATCCTTTTTTAAATGGCATTCGAAAACTGGAGAATATTATTTACATTTAGTCTTTCCATTTACCCCAGGTTTCTTAATTATTCTTCCTGTAAGACCAGTTCCAGTAGCTCAAATCTTAAACATGCCCCCCAGACAATAGAGTTGTCATCCAGTTTATACTCTTAAAATATGAAAATGAATTTATTGCCCCAACTAAGATTACAATGGAACCATTAGCATCTATGACTCTGATATCATATTTCTATCAATGCAGTTTAATGCCTCATTAACTTATTGTATACTCCATTACATTGGTGATACATATGTGTTACAATATAAACTTTAAAATATGAACATGTATTACTTTTGTAAATAAAAATTCCATGAACATAAGGAGCTATCCACGAGTTCTATCAGTAGAAGTTACCTGGGTCTGAAGAAAATGCATTTCAACTATATAACGATCCTAAATGATAATTTTCTCTTTCTTGTCATTTATTATAGGTTATAATTCTGCCCCATTATGTTGTTTGGTACAAGCTTTCCAGTTTGAGGATTTTTCTCCTGACAAACAGCCTCTGTAGTCAAATCTTCAAGGGGAGAGTTCAGGTATATAGATAAAAGATGTGAAAACAGAAGTAGGAGGATCCCCAAAGAAACCTCACCAAATGTAATTTATTGAAAAGGGCACAGGCTTATGAGTCAGACAGGTTTAAAAAAGATACTAATATATAAATTACAAACACAGGCTTGTATTTCAAAAATAAATTAAAGAGATAATGAATGAGCCAGGCGCTACCTTTAAAAAATAATGATAAACCCCAGGGGTGTTTAAACCCTGAGCCACATCTTCAGTCCATATTTTATTTTTTATTTTGAGGCAGGGTCTCACTAAGTTGCTGAGGCTGGCTTTGAACTTGTGATCCTACTTCCTCAGCTTCCCAAGCTGATGGGATTACAGGCATGTCTGGCACCTTAAGTATTTTTTAAACATAAAACATGACCCAATATTTTGTAGTAGTCATCACCTTTACCTCAATCCGAACCTTCTATTTAGAAGAACTGCCTCCTCTCCTTTACCTTTCCTCTCCCCACAGGAGGGAGTATCCTGACAAGGGTACATTGTTCTTGAATATATAGCAGCTAACATAATAAAAAAGTTGACAATACCAGTAATTGGCACTGTTCTTTCAATCACAAGTTGAAATGGAGTAATGCAGAAATTCTAGGTGTTTTCTTTGCTGTGTTAGTAAGTCAGTTTGGCCATAATACATTTGAACCATCAACACCAATCACTGTGTTATTAATCTTCATGTTATCTTCTTAATTCATTTGGTTTCTAAACTTGGGACCTAGACTTTTATGAATATGGGTCCTCTGGTTAGTTTTCCACATTGCCTTTCTTGTATAAGACAGATCTCTAATGCATTCTCTACAGTATTCTGCTTATTTTTTGAAATTAAATCAAAAACTAAATGCATTTGCCCAGAAATAAATTCAGAATCCTCAGATTTGTTTTCCCTTTATTATGGTCTGGACATAAGGTGTGTCCACTCACCAGCTCCTGTGTTAAAGCAGAAGGTTAAAATTAGGTTATAAGAACAATGACCTAATCGGCAGATTAATCCACTCGATAATTACTTGAAAAGACTACTGTATTGGGTGGAAACTACAGGAGATGGGGCGTGGCTGGAGGAAGTGGGTCACTGGAGGCCTGCCCTTGAGGGTTAGATCCTGTGACCTGGCCCTTACTTCTCTCTCTCTGCCTCTTGGTCCTTTGGTCCTGAGCTGTTTTCCTCTGCCATGCTCTTCTGCCATGATGTTTTGCCTCACTGCCCAAAGCAATGAAGTTGACTTGAGCATGGACTCAAATCTATGAAACTGTGAGCTTGAAATAAAACTCTTCCCTCTAAATGGTTCTTGTCATAGTTAAGAAAAGCTGACCACAACTCCCTCCAATTTACTAATGTCTCATTTGCACCTAATTCAATAGCAAGTACTGTAGCTCCTTGTCATTCAATCTTTCCAAATAGTGAATTCAACTTCATAAAACAACTTTCTTTATGAACCCATTAATTTAATTTTTAAAATAATAATAATAATAATTAGAGATTGGAGAAAAAAAATCAACTCTTGGTAAGAATACAACTCACATGATTAGAACAAAAATACAGATGTATACTTAAGTAAAAATGCCTTGACACAAGTGAACATTGGGCCTGGATCAATCAATCAATATATTTTTCAGGTAGAATGGAGAAGGTTAATTAATCTAGTTGTTAAAAAAGAACTTCAATGTCCTTACCTTTAAAAATGGAAATAACACTACTTTTCTTTTAAAGTTCTCATAAAATTAAATGAATACGTATAAATTACCTAGAGAAGTATCTGGTACATATCGAGTGCTTCAAAAATGTTTATAGTGAGCATTGAACAGAATCAAATACTAAACAGAACCTCTACAAAACAAGTCAACTTTGTTTCAATAATCTGCTTGAGATAAAACCTGGGAAATGGCATCTGGGGTTATTTCTCATAATCCCAGCTAGTCTTTCCATATGGAAAACAAAAAAGATTTAATCCCTCAACAACATGAATATAACACTTAATTCCTCTTATATACCAGAGAAGAAAAGGCTCAATACTGTCACCTGACTCTGTGCATGCTATCCCACTTGTGTAAGCCAGAAACAGTAATCTATACTCTTTTTATTTCAAAATTCCCACTAAATTAGTTTATTTCCTCCTCAAAGTCATATGGCTTGAAAACAAAGGTTCAAAGAAATGTTGATCACTAAGATTATTAAAAGAAAAAGACATCTGTAACTACTCAGAATCATAGTTCCTATATTAGAGGTCATACCCACAAAATGAATATAGTATACTAAATAAAGATAAGAGCTTGTATCTGCCAGGCTTCCATGTAAAGACCAAAGCAATCAACCTGTTTTCCTCTTAAGAGATCTGAGGCATTGATCTCATTCTGAACCACACTCCCATGCTGCTTCCTCATGATGGAGAGAACCACGGCCCATACCTGCATGCTAAGCCAATGCTGAAGTCATTGTTTCCTGTCCCAAAAATCTCCCGGCTCAAGAGATTACGGTGTCTTCCCATTTTAGCATAACATACTCCTTTCAGGCTAGCCCTTGAAGCTAGAAATACTACCAACATTCTGCCCCAATTCTTGATCCCAAGCCATCTCTGCTCCAATAGCTAAAAGAAGTGCTCTAATGTCTTCCATATTTGAAAGCTTACATTTAGTTCTTATTGTTTTTTAAAAGAATATTTTTGCTAGCATAAGTCTATTGTTCTGCCCTATTCAAGATAGTAAAAAAAATCAGAAATTGTTTTTACACCCTCAAAGACTTGTTTAAACTGAAGAAAGATGCAGTGAAAGAAGTAAAATTAACATAATGTACAAGTCTAAAAATACAAGTTAATATGGCTTACCCCATTTACCTCAAGTAATAAAAAAAAAAAATAAAGCTTGTTACTCTTCACATATGATTAACTGCTTCCTTTGTTTTGAGTTCTTCACAAAGGTGACTACCATTCTCAGCTTCTTACCCACTTACTCATCCTCTTCCATGAAGTCTTCCCTGATTAACTAGAAGAAAGCTTAGCATTGTTCCACCTACACCATCCCAAAGGTCTTCCACATCTGCCACCTGAAATAACATGCTTGCCTAACTTCCCAAATAGAAAAATAAAACACTTCAACAACGTATTTATTTTGCTGAAGACATTTCCCAAGTGATCTTGTCCATGTAGCTGCTCGTATCAAGCTTCAGGTAGAACACAAATTAGAACACAATAGTTCTATTGTGTTCCAAGTGACTCTGAACACTTAGAAAACTCAGTGTTTGACACAAAATGTATATATGGAAATTAGGAAACAGGTCAAAAAATAATGGGTGTCCTTCTCACTGCAACATTTTTAGCACTCTTTAAAAAAAAAAAGGGTATTTCAACCAATAATATAAAACTTTGCCATGTAAGATACTATTTCTCCAGATCCATGCTTTAAGAAATATAACTACAAGAATCAAACCATACTGAATTCTTTGGAGAAAGACCTCAAGAAATGCTCAGTGTACTTGCCTCTGCTCCTTCCCCAATTATTAGCAGGTTCACCACTCATCACCTGGCCACATATGGTAACACTGTGCTATATAAACATAATATGCATGCCCTGGATTTTTCTGGCGCAATCCCTATCTCGTATACCCTATTTCTGCATGAGAATGCCAAATATACAATTAAATATGGTTGGAGTTTTACAAATTTGTAAGACTGTAATTAAGAGTTTGATTCTTTTGTCTAACTGAAAGAAGTAAATAATATTAACTTGTTCAAAACAGATAGTCATTGCATTTCTACAAAAAGAATGTGAGCAAAATACCAGTACTCAGGATACATACAGTAAGCAAAGTGATTCTGCAACAACTTCAATATTACCTGCTAAAAAGTTGCATTTGGGCCACTAATGGCTATCACAATTTTAAAACTTTGCCTACTTTCTCCTTAAATGGATTCCTAAAATTCAATTTTCTACCAAGCTATCAACTCTTCTTTTCCTTACCTAGCATCCAAATTCTAAAACAGCTTGTTCTTAACTTCCTTAACAAGGGGTCATTAAAATTAAAATCAATTTAATTATCTCCTAAACCTCCACCACATTCCAGGTTTCTACCTTCACACCTTCAAAACAGAGGGTTTCCCCTTATCATAAAAAGCATGGTTCATCAACATCAAAAGTAATACCTTTTTTTATTGTTTCAACCTCTTTCCTTTGGTTTTTTGTTTTGTTTTGTTGTTTTCCCTTACTCTTCTAAAGATTACTTTTTGACTGGCTTTCCAAGATTCTAGACTAAAACACAACATTTAACAGCAATACCTCCACCCTTTATTGGGTGATTCTTGTTACCACTAGAGATCTGAATACACTGAGTCTTGAAAAATTAATATGGTGTCCTTTGCCTTCTTTCCTGGATCATATTATCTGACAAACCCTTCTTTTCTGCTAAAACTGGGTGGAGATTTTGTATCATGTATCCAGGTATATAATGCTATAGCTGGATCTCACCAAGACAAGTTCAGTTCAAAGTATTACTTGTAAAAACTGGCAGAACATTTGGTAGAAAAATATAGACATCGAATTTCCTGAGGTTGTTTGAAGTTTTTTAAATTGGTGATTGTTTTCTTTTACTACTGACAAAACTCTGCATTGAACATCTATGTACACCTCGACACATTTTGCAAATATATTTAAAGGAAACAATGTTAGGCCACCTAGAGTGCCAGAGCATGGCTCTGAAAACTTTTTTCTCAAAGGCACAAATAATTACATTAGGATTTGCAGGCAGTATGGTCTCAGGTGTAACCACTCAATTCTGCTTTGTAGTACAATGTTTCAAATTAACTAGAAGAAATTCTTTTAAATGTTTGTATCACAAAGAAATGACAAATGTTTGAGGTGGCTGATATGCTAATTACCCTGATTTGTTCATTACACAATGTATAGGTGTACCAAAACATCAAACTGTATCCCAGAAATATGTACAATTATATGTCAGGGTAAATAAAATCTGAAAATAAAAATAAGTCACATTACTTTAGTTCGTTCCTAGAGAAAACAAAATAAAAGAGAGCTACAGAACTCCACCTTATAGTGCAAAAGAAACAAGAGACAAAAGAAAATATACATGGGTGTGGCTGCCATGTTAAAACTTTATCTACAAGAAACAGGCAGCAAACCAGATAGCCCAACAACAATAATTTGTGACCCTCTGGCTAGAAGTAATACACAATAAAATCACCTCGTTAGGCTGAAGGGCAAAGTAGTACTCCTTTTTTTCCACAGGAATACTTTTCCAGACATTTTACAGATACCTTAAATTGTGGATAGTAACCCTCCAAGCACTGTTTTATCCTATTAATAAATGCCTATGATAAAATCTAATTTATGTATCAAACACACAATAATAATACAAGTATAATAATACACTGTAGTAAAACTTTTATTTGTGGAATTTTTCATTTAATATTTTTGGACCACAGTCAGCCATGGGTAACTGAAACAGTAGGAAAACTGTGGTTAAGAGAGGACTACTGTTTTGTGTTGCAGTGCTGGGGATCAAACTCCAGGCCTCGTACATGCTAGGCAAGTGCTCTAGGACTATAGTACATGCATTTGGAATTTTTATTGATACTCCTCAAATGGCTTTTTTTGTTTTTACTTGGTGATATGGAATCCACAAATAGATATTTCAGAAAGAACACATCCATAATCTCTCCATAATCTCAGTGTTAGATTTGGTCCTACTTCTAAGGCAAAACACTTGAGACTCCTGAGTCAGAAACAAATAACCTTATTAGTCACATCCCAGCAAGTCACTTCCCTATTGTGCCAGGAATGTGTTAAGGTGCTCCTGGAAAGAAAATATTGCTTTAGAGTGAGAACTACATCAGTCAAGGGTACAGGTTGACTGCTTTAAATCTGGCCTTCCAACAGAATGGTTGCCTTAGGATTCCCAGTTTAGTTTAAATAATACAGTCCAAACCTTTGGTTTTTTGGACAGAATGTTTATACCCCCACCAGTGAATTTGCATCGGTTCCCCTTTTCCCTACATGCCATGGCAACAAGGTGAGAATGCCCCATTCTTCAGTGATACACAGTAAGCATCCCTGACTTTTGCTCTAGAGAGAGAAATTATCTCTATTATACTGAACAGTAAACATACCTGTTCTTTGTTCCACAGGGAGATACTATGTCTATTTTCCAAGGCTGTTTACTATATAAGCATCCCTGAAAGGATAATCCAAAACAAAGGCAGTCATTGGCTCTGCTTTCAAAACATGTGGAAATGTAAGAAGCCCATGGAAAATTACCTTCTAACAATGTGTATCCCCTTATTTCTAATTGTCTTATGCTCCTGGTGACTTTTCTATAAGTGTGCTATTCTATCAACCAAGGTGACCAACAAAAGAGATGATGAAATTTATTTATCATGGAATTAAGGCTACTATAAACAGGACTCCAAGCAGCAAGATGAGACTAATCTGCAGTATTGACTTACACCAGGTCCTCCAGAGTCCTCAACCAAATCAGATGAACAAATCCATAAACCATCAAGGTCTACCTTAGAAACCTGACTGGCTTTCTTCTAATGCTTCTGTGTTGACCTTCCAACTTAGACCAAAGCACTGATCTGGGTATACAGAGTACGTTTTAGCAATTACATAGAATCTACCTTGTGCCTGACCTGCAAAGTAGTCTGAACCAATTCTAGCATCCATAACAACCCTGGCCAGTCAATGACACACATGTGAATACCTTTTAGAGATGAAGTATATCAATCACTTCAGCTAAATTCAGGGACTGATTTCATAATATATATCATAAATGAATGACTCCAGTCTAGACACAACAGCTTACAGGCTACATGGAAACATGAATCAGTCAACCTGAAAGGAAGCTCCCCACAAGTAACCAAACTCTTCATTTTGGATAGAGCTCTTCAATCATTTGAGAACTATGTCATGCTTCTTTAAATACCTAAAAGGCCTCTTACAACTATCCTCATGGTGCAAGGAACTACATTTTGGTAATGAAGCAAGTTAATGCCTGGCTTCCATACAAGAAATACCGTGCCATGAGTGTATATAAGATGCCCTGGGGTGGAGGGGAGAGATGTTTCTTACAATCATTGGAGCTCCAAAAGAGGAACCTAAGCAATAGAGGGAACAGGCTGACTGTTTAACCTGGCCTTCCAAAGGGGTGGCTGCTTAAGGTTCCCACTTTAGTTCAAATAATACAGTCTAAAATCTTTCTTCTTTGAAGTGACTACCTAAGAAAAGCCAATCCAATTGGTCCTGTTAGTCCACACACTAGCCTGGTAGCAATCATCCACTTCATGGAATGACTGAACAATGGGTACAGGAATGGGGAAGGGAAAGATATCTGGAGGTGGTGACAGGTGTTTTGTGTGGGAAGTACGTGAACTGGAGCCATCCATGCTTTTTCAAAGAATAATGACAATCAAACCATACTCAGAACCACAATTATTTGGGAGAGTCCTGCCAGGGAATTGCCCTTCCTTAGGAAGACCTGGGGTTGGAGATGTCTGAAAGACAAACATCACTAAAGTCCCTCCTTACCCTTACTTCCCAGGTGCTAAGGTATTCATTACCTCCTCAAATGCAGAGTAAATTGTTATGGTCCATCCCAGTAGCTATAAATCTACCTCTTTCTTGATTTCATCCTCAGACCCAAAGCTTTCATCTGGAGGAGTCCAACTAAGAGAAACTAGGACATTTTTAAGAAATACAAGTTCCAGAAAATCATAATATAATCTACTTTGACCCACACAGGCTACTTTAGGGAGGCTTGGTAATTGATATATTTTACCAAATGGTTATTATACTTTTGACATAAGACTATCAATCCAGTAAAAGAATCCAAGTGGTTTAACCAGGCCAGCCTGGATCTATCATTACAAATCAAAAATATTAAAAAAAAGGAAATGAGATATCATGCCCAGAAGTTTTCAAAAATAGGTCTATATAATCCCCTGCACCTTTCATTCTCAAGGTTAGCCAGAAGGCATTTGAGAAGAGATCATTCTTTCTGGGAATAGCCATATTCAAGTGACTAAACTCTTCATTGCCTTCTGAGAGGTGGTCAGAATTTTTTCCCCCAATCTATCTTGCAGACATTCCAACACTCAACAATACTGGGTTCCTTACAGACAGCAGAGAATATGAAAGATCCACTGAATTCACTGACTTGATTTACAACATCAGCACCCTGTAGCCAAATGTCGAGTGACCTCTGGAATCAGAATACCATCATAAGGATGCAAATGGTCCTGGCAAGCTGGACAAATGGCACAGATAAGTTTCAAGGATCACAATGATGTGGTTGGACTGGGCTGACTAAATTGGAGCAGCAACAGTGGAACCTCAAAAAGCCTCAATAGCTGTGAGGCTCTAGAAAGAGCTCCAGGAGGGAGTCAAAGATCCAATGTAGTCAATCTGCCAGGAGCAGGAAGGGACAGCACCCTATGCATCACTGAAAGACAACAGTGCCAATTTCTGACAAGATCCACAGTTGAAATACAGCAACACCCAGTGCACAGAAACACTGAGGGCTGTAACACCGACCTCTTGCACCTATTTTTTACAGGAATAATGGCAGGTATCAAATTGCAAAGGCACTGAGATTCCATAACTATGATTAAGAGAGTAACATTATTTTTAAATGCCAATATCAAACATCTAAATTATATGCTTTCTAATTATTAAATTTATTCAATGATTAAATGTTTAGATGTCAACTTGAGAAAATACAAGCTCCTTTAGATATAAAGAAAAATAACTCTATACTGTGATACCTTGTCTACCCTATAGAAGAAACTCTAATTTCAGTACTTTAGGCTCTATTTTTTTAAAACAATTTTTATTTAGTTTTACATGTGGTCTTCGTTGCCCTGATACTTTGTTGTGTATGTAGTGCTGGGGTTTGAACTCGCATCCTCGTGCATGCCAGGCAAGTGCATAACCGCCACCACCACTCCAGCCCCTTAGGCTCTATTCTTGAAAAACTACAACACTTTAGAAATTCTACAACTGCTGACAACGTGTGGTTGTCAAGCCCATTTTCTTGCTGCAGAATTCTGTTCCCCAAAGCTTACATAACCTTGCCTGGAATATAGCAGGCACTCAATAAATATTTACTGAATAAATGAAAATCTGAAGCCAAATATTAATCGTTCTCATTTTGTCTGCCTTCCCAATAAACTCCTACTCCACCCTAGGAAGGTTAAATGCCTCAAGACAACCAAGGGAAAAAAGATCACGTATATGAAAAACATAAAAGAAGAAAACGCTTTGCTTTTCTTTTTGATCATAATATTTTATAGTTTCACACAGCATCTATGGCATCTTACATATAATGACCTCAATGCATTTTCTAAATGTATTTATTTATAGAGATTCTCAAGTAAATCTTTTAAGGCAATTAAAGCAAGATTCTCATCCATGCTCAAAGGAGAAAGAAAAAGGTTATAGTTTATCTTAGAGGCCCAAAAGAAACTAGAAGGAAGAATAAGCAAAGAAATCAAACCAGATTCGAAAGAACATTGCTGTAGAGGACACCATAATGTGCCACCCAATTCCTCTGAAGACCACCCCACTGCCTCAGCTGCTGGGAGTGCCAGGACAGCTTTGCCCAAGAGTATGCCCCTTCCCAGGGCAGTCCATATCCAATCATAGATCCATCACACAAAGGTCAGCTCAGGACAACAATGAAGAAACACTTTAGCTCCTGAATTCATAGCAGGGTTAACCAAGGATGTCACTGAGTCTAAATCACAACTTGACTTTATCTGCTGCCCAATCCAGTTCCCAAACTCTCAGTTTCAGACACTGATTCCAAGGGCACTCCATGAACACTTGCACTACTAAACTTCATGGATGGTTGCAGATGGAATCCAATCTACAACAATCCCCAAGAGCCATACTTGTGGACATGCACAACATACAAGCATTAAAATATCTATATACAGATTTTCCTTTTACATTTTCGTAACTGTAAAAAGAATATTTTTGTAGAATGAAGAAGTCACCACCACTACTTCTCTAATTGTTCCTGTTAAACCAAAATATTTTCCTTTGAAACAAAAAAATCAATACAAAACAAGTAGTAAACACATAAAAGACCTCGGTATACATACCTACTAGCATTGCTTTCCAGTTGGTACAATACTCTTTCCTTTCTAACAGTAACTGAACATGTTAAATATATTAAATAACAAGGTTATTTATGGTCTCCTGTTTTATATGATTTTACATTTCAATTTCTAATTATACTAGAAATTCCCCATGTATCTACTTTTTCTAAGATATTAAAATTCAGGGGCTGGAAGAGTGGCTCAGCAGATACAGCATTTGCCTAACATACACAAGAACATGGACTCAAACCCCAGGATCATGTACACAAAGAAGTGTTGGAGCAACAAAAACCAGATGCAAAACTAAATAAAACTGACTCTCTCTTTCTTTCTCACTGTCCCTCTCTCTCTTTAAAAAGAAAAAGAAAGAAATTAAAATTCAGGGAAGAAAGTAAATTTTAAAAAAAATTCTTTTTCAGAACGATATTCCTCCTGTTAAGTTCTTGCTTAGGAAGAAGGAAATAATTTTCTGAAATGTAATAGCAGAATGCAAATATTTAGGAATAATTTAAAGATCATATCAGTAGAAGTGCAATTTTGTATAGATGTGCAGGTATAAATACTGGTATCAACCCAAACAACAAAGTTAGAACATGAACTAATTACATGGAGAAATGCAAAATAATAAATTCAGGTCCCCTCTCATATCTGGATCTCAAAACTCAATCACTTCTCTTACATGTCCCTGAATTATAAAATTATTTAGAAATTAATAGAGCCCTCTGACTCTGTAAATACCTGAACAGAAAATTAGTTATTGCCAACATAATAAATAAGAAAATGTAGTTATTGGAGAAGAGATGATGAAGCATACTTTGGTAAACACAGTTGTTCTACTTAACATTTTATCATTTCAAAACACTATCAGTGGGGGCTGGAGCGGTGGCTCAGCGGTTTCGGCGCTTGCCTGGCAAGCACGAGGACCCGGGTTCAAACCGCAGCACCACGTACACAACTGAGTGTTGGAGCAACTAAGGCCATGTGAAAACTTAAATAAAGTTGTTTCTCTCTTTCTCTCTCTCTCTGTCCCTCTCTCTTAAAAAAAAAAAAAAAAACACTATCAGTGAACAAAATTTTATTAGCCATTTCATACAGGATGGTATCAAGACATTCTAGTAGAAAGACAGCACAAACTCAAAAGCTATCCTCACTTACCTTAAGAAGGACTTGGGCATTTCCAGCTATTAAAAAATTTTAAAAGCACCAGCTAAAGTCTATACCTGCACAGCTCTCTGACACACAGCAATAGAATTAAATAAAAATGAGACCATATGAACTGCCAAATATTCTACTTTAAGGAATATCACATTAAGAACATTCAATAACCCATCATACAGAAGAATGGTTATTAGCTATCCTTCAAAAATTAAGAAGACCTCTAAGGTTTATCTAGACCTACACTGGCCACATCAGCTCTACAAGTACTTCTGTATCCAGATATTTCTCACTGGCTTTGGAGCTGTTTGTAAATCCTCAACAAATCTGGCAATAATTATTTTCCTAATTTTTGTTCTAAGGAAAGAAAACAAAAGCTTCTCTTCATGAAGAATATCAGCTCTGAGCAACTACCAGGTGAAAATCTCTCTTCTCTCAAATAAAGGTGAATTTATTCTACTGTCTTTTCCTTCCTATTGCTTTGTCATTTCAATGTTATAGTAGACTGGCTTTAAAATCTTTCTGTAACAAATAATTTGTTGAAGAATTTCCAATTTTAAACTAAAAGTTAGAGTGTGTACTTGTATTTAAGTCTACCAACTATGTTGCCTCCCATTACCCAAAGGAAATAAAAAAGAATCACATCTATGTTCTCTACCTGAGCCCAAATTCTATAACACAAGCCTTCCTTAGTCTTTTCTTATTGCCAAGGAGTTAAAAGATATGCAGGTATAAATAGATCAATCAATGCAACAAAGTTAGAAAATGAATTAATTACATGGAAAAAAGAGGACCAGGGAAGAGATAACCATGAGGAAGAGGAATTTCATGCCAAAGGAAATAAAATCAGAAGTGCAAAAGAGTTGGAACCTGCTACTACATCGATGTCAAATACACAACCCACTGATAAAGTACAAACTCTAAACCTGACTTTTCTACTTGTAAAATCTCGTTGACAGGCACTTTTATCTACCATCAAATGTACAGAGCCAAATAGTTCATTTAATCAAAACAAATTTTATATACAAACACAGGTTTATTTTGAAACTGAATATGAAAAATTCTATGGAAATGTTTAACTTGAACGTAAGTATATGAACCAGGCAGGGATGAAAGGTCTTATCTTTTGGTATCCTTGAATTTCATGTAGCACAGACAAATGAGCTGAGAAATTAAGAAATGTCCTACAAGAATTTAACCTTTGATTATCTATAACCTACATTTTCTTTCAGTGTTTCTTCTGTTCTTACCATCCTATTCTCTGCAAAGGGAAGACACGAATTTAACATACAGCACCCCAAAAATAGAACTATACAATAAATATTTCTTAATGGTGATTAGAGAATGGTAGTGTATATAGCAACAAATTTTATACGGTCATCTTTAACAATCTACAATATTCCCAATACTGAAGGATAATTGGTACTAAATTTTTCAAAAGCTACCTAGTGAATTCACATAAAAACAGGACCAAATCTCCATGGTAAGTAGTGAAAAGAAAGTTAAAGAAAGTTTCGTAAGGACTTTAATTTCAAAATGAGAACTTTTTTTAGAAGAGCTTATTTCAGAATATATTCAGGCCATTATTGTGGCTATGTGTTAATTCTGAGGACAATAAGAGTCATCAATAATTTTACTGACACTGTATTACATCAATTGTTCCATCACCGTTTAATTTTCATTATGGAAAAAGCAAATTTTTCTAAAAAGTTTCCTCATTAATAACCAAATCACTCTTTTCTGAAACATTTACTAACAAATTCCTTTTCTATAAATGTTAACTATCTCTGTCAGAGACTCTCTTACACGTGGCTTTGCCTGTGACTAGAACCATTCTCTTATGGCCCATTCATGAACATCATGAAATAACTCAATTTTTGCATTTAGTATTTTATGTTCCATTTAAATTATACTCTCACCAAAGAGCAATCAATAAAGACTTTGACCCAACACTGAATGCTAGACACTCTAGCTATGAAATGTGTTTGAAAAGGGTTGACTCACAAAATAAATAGTCATGCTCATGAAAACTCATGCTCCCCTGTGCAATCTCTATGGAAAATTGTGATTATGAATATTTATTTAAGGATTTCAATGCAAAACTGATTTAAGGGATTCTAAGGGACTTAAGAAAAAATTAATGAACTTTCATTAATCAATAACACTGGCTGACACTTCTAAATGGAATATATAGCGGGTCTAAGAAGCCAGTTTATTTAATGGAAAATACCAAATAAGGAATATTAAAATGTTCTTTGCTAAGGCTTCAGATAGGGTTTCGCTTATTTTCATAACAGCATATCTTTAATGTTTTTTTAAACACCTGCATATCTTTATGTAAATCTAAGCTTTAAAATATTTTAAGTACATCTTCTTTTGGTGTTTTAGTGTAGAAAACCTTTAGAGAATCAGTCTCAACTGGTAGGAGAAGCAGTTATCTATCTTTTGATAGTATAGTAGATCAGTTTAATCAGTAGAGATCCCTGTCTGCTAGAAACATTGTTTGAATTGTTAAAACTCAGAACATTGAAAAGGACTATTTTGCTGCTACCATGATTATTTCCTGTTTTCTTTACTTAAAACTTTATTTTCTCTTTAAAAGTGTACTTATTTCTGAAAAATCTTAATGAAACGAACACTTAGAATAAATATAAATACAGGACACTTGGGACCATTAGAAATATTTTAGATTTTCATGACAATGAGGGGGAAATTGATGCTTTAAAAAGGAATAAGTAATATATCTTAGTTATTCCCCCCCACGCTGCCCACCCCTGGGCTGGCCCGGGCCCCCTCCCCGGCCCCACCACTGCCGCGCCTGCTGCCACCCCTATCTTAGGTATTTTTTAAAAGCAATACAATCCAGCAATTGTCTAGAAAAATAATCATCAGGATATTGAGTTCAGTTTTGGAGGCATGAGGGCTTTTTCACTGAAGATAAGACAAAAATAAAAATTATGTTTACAAAAAATTAACACTGGTAAAGAAAACACTGCTCAGAAAAAAAGTTAATGTAAGAGTTATCAATAAACCATGAACAAATATTTAAAATATAAAACATAATAAAAATATATCCAAAAGAATACTTCAATTATATCATTTTCTCTAATTTTTCAGAACATATTTTGGTCTGTCAGCACACTGAACTTAATATATTAGTAAATTATTATTACACATAAAATTCTAAGATTTAGCAATGGGGATATATCTCAGTGGTAGAGTGCTTGTCTATCATGCATGAGGCTCTAGGTTCAATCCCCAGCACCTTAAAAAATATATATATATTTTACAGCTGGAGAACCTTAGGAATGATCTGATACTGCTTCCTTATCTTACAGGGGAAAAAACTAAGGCTAGAAAGGTAAAGTGGTTTGTCTGATATTAACAGTTAATGGCAGGGCTGGAGCTGTGGCTCAGCGGTTGAAGCACTTGCCTAGCATGCATGATGAGTACCGGGTTCAAACCCCAGCACCACATACACAACTAAATGCTGGAGAAACAAAAACCAGATGAAAAACTAAATACAGCTGATTCTCTCCCCCTTTACATAAAAAAAAAAAAAAAAAAGTTAATGGCAGAGCAAGGGATCCTAGTAAATAAAGCTTTCTTTCACTATGAAGTAAAGAATGTTCTTGAACATACTTGAGAAAATTCTATTGAACAAATCCCTCACTTCATCTTTTGTACTGACTTTTGCCTTCAAATGAACAGAAAATGAGCAGAAACCAATAATGCACATCAAACAAAACATATACCTTCTTGGTACATCACAGATTAGATTTGCCAGGAATGGCTTCCTATAAATAATTTGTGAGGAACAACAAAAAATACTATCCCATGCTTATCTTTCTAAGCATATTTTAATGTTGGAAGACTTATAAAATAGCCCACTTTAATCTATAGGGTTTATTGTTTCTTGCAGAAAAAAATTAATTATACATTAGGATACTGAATTTTCTTTAGAAAGAAATGTAGGAGGTGATATGTCAAATAACTATATGATGACTACTGATTCCTTGTAGAAAACAATGTAAGACTCTGAAAGAAAAACTAAAATCTCTTATAAGGACCAACTACTATGCAGTAATTACTAAAACTATTTACCTAGAAAAAAATTTAATGAACACAAAGTCAAATATGCTTCATCTAGCTAGTTAATTTCCATATCATTTTGCTTCTCATTTTAAAAAGGAAAGCCATTTTAAACTAACAGCAATATTAAAACAATTCCAGCACTGACAAACTCAAAATTTCTAGAACAAAATGAGTACATTCTGTGAGAAAAACCTTACTTGATCTCATTATAAAATTCCAAATATCTAATACATCACTGGTTCCCTTGCACTTTTTGTGCAAATAGAATTGCAATGTTCAAAGTAAAGGTTTCATTTTTATTTGCTAAATATTAACTAAGTACATAATACATACATGGTACTATGACAGACACTGCAGGCAAATAAAGACACCTTTTATTATAATTGACCATACAGTCTAATAACAATGCTACCTATATATCCATTTGGAAATCTAACAAAAGGCAGTTTTTCTGGAAAGGAAAACTTCGTGACTATTTAGTAAAATACTTAGCAAACTATTGTAGAGAAAAAAAAAAGACTCATTCTGTTTCAACAGTAGAAATGAGATCTACAGGAAAGAACTGCAGGAAGGCTATTGAAGCCAGCATTTCCCCAAGTTTATTCCATAGAGCACTAATTCCTCAAGGTGCCTTTCAAAAACAATTCCATATGAATGCAGGAACATATACAGTGCTTAAGTAGTACATCCAATACTAGAATTCCTCTGGGAGACTAAAAATTGTACTTGACTATTAAGGTCCTATACTAAAGAAACCTATTTAAACTTTGTTTAATCGAGTGGTCTCCAAATATTTCACCACTGGTTTTACTGTTGCTGTACCTACTTTTGTTATTTTAAGAAATATTCAAGAATACCTAGAAATATTTGTGTAGTATCAATTAAAAAGATTTCCCTAAAATACAGTAGTAAATTATTTAGTTGAAATTTCTCTCCCAGGCACAATTTTTTTTAAATTAAATGGATATAGAGTTACAAATGAGGGGGAAACATTATCAAACATTCAAGAACCAATGTATATATACTTAGTGATCCAGGGCTAATGCCATATCATGGATGATCAGCTTGGGTTCCCCATGTTGTTGTTTCTCCCAGAAGAACCCCTAAATTAAATGGATATCTCGTGGAGGATAGAGGTCTCCTTCTGAGATGAGTCCCCCCTATTCCCATCCTCCAGTCTCCTAGGTGTTCTTCCTACACCCCCCAACCCCCACCCTACGCCTCCAAGCATCCTAGGGAGTCATCTTCCTGTTGCGTTAAGAAACATACAATTTGCAGATATTATTAGCTTAGCCGTCTAACATACTGCTTCCCAATGTATTCTAGCTTCCACAGATGAGAGAAACCATTCGGCCAGGCACAAATTATTGACTGTAAAACTTTCTAATGAAGATATACAGAATGAATTTCTAAATTTTCCTAAAAAATTAGAGAACTTAAGGTAAACTCACAATATTAAGTATAAAGAAAGAAAATTTATTAAGTCTTGTATTTAGGTTAGTTCATTCTTAATTACCAATATTCTGATGAGAGGATGGAAAAATAAGTAGCTATTCATATGAAAAAGTAATAATTTATTATTACTGTAACAAGCAATCCTAACATGAATTCCACCACTCAGAAAAGGTCAAAACAGTCCCATTACCACCCAAATTGAAGACATACTGAGGCATTACCATAAGATTCTTGAGTCAATAAGTCTTTACTAAATTGAACCTCAGGAAAATGTTCCATTTGGTTCCAAGTTTGCCTATGGGACCTACCAAGTAGAAAAAGAAATGAAAAGCACAAGAGAATTAAAAGCACTATCTAAATTCATTCCACAGTCCGCATAGGTATCCAAGGGAATCAAGGGGTTCTTATTATTCATGGATTCCACACTTGCAAATTTGTCTTAGGAAGATTTTATGTAGTAAAATTTATTTGTACAGTGACCAGACTTTTAGTCATTTGTGGACATGCGCAAAACAGCAAAAATTTGAGTCACCAACCAGGCATGTTCTCAGCCAAGATGAAACAAGGCTTTCCTGTTTCAGTGCTCATACTATAAACAAGTGTCCTTTTCTTCAGTGCATTTAGTGCCACCCTATTTAATTTTTGTTTTTGTTTCCCAATTTGGATGCTTAAAAATGGCCCCCTAGTCCTTTTAAATACTGGCTAGTATTCCTGAGCACAAAAGGCTGTGATATGCATTATAGAGAAAATGTGTGTTAGATAAGCTTCATTCAGGCATGAATAATTATGTTGTTGGCTGAGAGTTCAATGTTAATGAATCAACAACATTGATTAAATAAGGTGTCTTTAAACAGAAATATATGTAAAACAAGGTTACATAATGAACAGTTACATGAAAATGTTGTGAACAGATGCAGGTAGGAATTCAATCTTACATTTCCCCTCAGAGAAGGAGTTCAGTATGCACCAATTCAGTGTTCATGATAACTACTGAGAAGAGGATCCACTGCAGTTAATCAATGCCCTTCCTGGCATCAGCAACAGGTGTCCTCAACCCAGAGAAAACAGAGATTTGCAGAAGAAGTATTCAAAAATGAATAAAGGTTAGTTAGAATTTTCAGTTAAGAACCTTTAGGAAATAATTACATTCCCCTTATAGAAGAATGATTTTTTTCTACTTTTGCTATTAACGAAGTAGCAATGTACTCTGGAAATAACAATTTTAAATGATGAACTCTCAACTCACCAAAGAACTCAATTCATTGTTTTTACAATTTATCCTCTTTTCTCAGGTGCAGAATTCATGTAAGCTGCGGGTTTTCTGGGTGTAAGTATGGCAAAAGATTAATTTGAATTAATCATTGTTCTCAAAAGTGCTACAGTATTACATAGATGTAGTACAACATGAGAAGCTCCACAGACCATTTCTGCTTTAATTTATCCATTTAAACTTGAAGCTTTATACAGACATAATGGAAACTGAGTCTGCCTTTACACTGACAGCTTGTCAATCAAAAAATTTTCAGGAACTTTTCTCAAATCACTTAAGTCTTCTTTTCAGATTGTCAATTTTGACTGATAATGATTTTTTGCTGACTGAGTAGCTGCCCAAAACTACATGAAAAGGGGCGGGAGCAGTGGCTCAGTGGTTACAGTGCTTCCCTGGCATGCACAAGGACATGGTTCAAACCCTAACACCACATACACAACAAGTGTCGGAACAATGAAAGCCACATGAAAAACTAAATAAAATCAATTCTAACTGTAGCTCTCTTTAAAAAAAGAAAAAAAAACATTATTAATTAGGCAACCCACACACACAGATGTCTCCACACAGAAAGAAATCTCAGGCTTATGAATATGAAAATGTTAGTTGGCTTATACTTCCATCATAATAGGTTTCACATCTTAAATAATTCAAATATTAATCGTGACTGAATATTATTTTAAGAATGCTTTAAAACATTAGTAAGCAAGAAAGATGAAACAGGTGGTTTTGCCATACCAGATCTAAAACTATACTGTAGAGCTGTAGTAACAAAGACAGTATGGTACTGGTATCAAGATACGAAGGAAGACCAATTGAAAAGAACAGAAGACCCTGAAAAAATCCACAAATCTTTAAGCATCTGATTTTTGACAAAGGGGAACAAAATATTACATGGAGGAGACACAGCCTCTTCAACAAATGGTGCTGGACAAGCTAGACAGCCATTTGCAGAAAGTGGAAATTAGACCCTTATCTTTCACCTTGCACAAGAATCAAATCAAAATGGATCAAGGAGCTAGGAATTAAACCAGCTACCTTGCAACTGATGGAAGACAAATTAGGTCCAACACTTCAGCACTTGGGAGTAGGCAAAGACTTTCTCAAAATGTCTCCTAAAGTGAAGGAAGTAAAGTCAAAGATCAGTGATTGGGATGTCATAAAGCTAAAAACCTTTTGCACTGCCAAGGAAATAATCAAAATAGTCAAGAGGTTTCCTACAGAATTGGAGAGAATCATGGGCTGTGATTCCTCTGACAGGGGTCTCATATCCAGAATCTATAAAATCC
>PVKS010004121.1:0-96544 GCA_004027875.1 Aplodontia rufa
AGGAGGAGGAGGAGGAGGAGGAGGAGGAGGAGGAGGAAAAAGAAGAAGAAGAGGAGAAGAGAAGAGACTGGCCTTTGGTTTCCTGCCTGACCTCGATGATTCAACTCTCTCCTGACCAAGGAGCATCTTCTGTGTTTACCACCATACAAAGAATGAGGATAGAAGTGAAAAATAGCATCCTCTGCCCCTGGTCTCCTATGGGCTTGCCTTGAAGAAAACACTAGCAGCATGCCCTGTTACACCTGAAAGATTGCTAGGACCCAGCAGGGCTCCCTTCCTCCCATTCAACTCATGAATGTGCAGCAAAAGGGAAACAATCAAGATAAAATTGAACCAGACTATCCCTAGATATAGGGCAGAGGACAGGCAAGGCATCAACTTGAATTCTGTCAAGAAACTGAAATCTATTGCTTGCTTTGATAGCAAATAATGAGCAGGCAAAGTCAAATGTGACAATAGGATAAATCAAAACACTTAGCTTTTATCACTTTGGCTTCTATCACTGGATTCTGCTTGACTCTGTGGCTAGAGGATATAGTTCCAAGAAAAACCAATAATTAGAATTTTATTAAACCACAGATGACAGAAGAATCTTTACCACCTTGTCTTTGTAGCCTTCTAAATGCTCTTTTTTAACTTAGTTGCTTCCTAAGAAAAAATATATTTAATTCATGAGTAAATAATTCTGCAGGAGTATTCTAATATCCAATTATTTAAACAGAGCACAACCCTTAGAATACTCAATGTCTGTGTAATAGTGACAACTTTCATCTATCACGCCCTTCTTAAAATTCTCCTTTCCTGGGCTTAATGACTGTACACTTTCAAAGTAACTCATCGATGACTCATTTTCTGCCTCTATCATCATCCAAATTCCTTAAAAAGAGCAGGCTTTCCCCAAGCATCTGTTAAAGGCCTTGCATCCCTCTTTTCACTGCCTTTAGTTCATTTCACTCATTTGCACATTTTTATCTCTAAATCAGAACTCTCCAAAGCCTCAGGTTCCAAATCTGAATTTTCTGCTAAAATAGCTCCTCTACCTAAAATCAGTATTATCCAAAGAACCTCAAAATCAACCTGTCTAAGAAGCAAACTCATCTATTATGCCTCCTGACATATTTCACTTGTGGTCACACAAGTTCAAAGTTCTTTGGATACATCTGATTCCTTTTTCTTCATTGCTCATAGAACCAATCTGTTGCCAAGCTCATCTGATTTTATATCCAACATCTTTCCCATTCACTTTCTTGGCTCCATTCCTCCTAACACTAGTCCTATTTAGTTCGACTTTATTTATTCATCCAATAAACTACCATGGAGAGCTTACTAAATGTCAGGGTCTGCACTTTATAATATAATAACTAAGGCAGGAAACAACAGGAGGAGAGGAAGGGAAGAGCATTCACTGGAGTAAAGTGAACCAGAGACTGCGGAATACAAACTGGGGGGCCAAGGTATTAATGCAGAAAAGAATGATGAGTGCTTGAACAAAGGCATTGCCAATGGGAAAGACAGACACAAGTCAGGCTGAAATGCATTAGGGGCTGGAGGCCTTGGAGAAATGTTGAAGGTAAGGAGGGAAAACAGGTCTCTTAGGTAAATAGCTCCCTGCCCATGCATTGATAGAAGCACAT
This sequence comes from Aplodontia rufa, assembly GCA_004027875.1. Classification (NCBI taxonomy): domain Eukaryota; kingdom Metazoa; phylum Chordata; class Mammalia; order Rodentia; family Aplodontiidae; genus Aplodontia; species Aplodontia rufa. The sequence continues at coordinate 1,635 of PVKS010004121.1, forward strand.
CAGTAGAAAGAGTGACAATGAAGTTGGGGGGGGCAGAGAAAGAGAGAGAGAGAGAGAGATCGACCATGTTACATACACTAAAAATTAACTAAATTACACTCCTCAGAAGCAGTGCCACATGGTCCATTGTTAACAGATACACTCCATTGTTATTCTACCTGATAGTAAGATATTTAGTCACCACTTTATCCTACATCCACATTACTAGACTGTTCATCTACCTAAACAGAAACTTATTACTGTTCATCTACCTAAACAGAAACTTTGCCAAATTACTTTAGGGACATCGTATATTGGTGGTTTTAATATATTATCATGAATAGATATTTATGGTGTTTGCCTGACATTTCTTTTCTCTCTTGATTCTTGTTTTCCAGGAAATTGAACTGAAAAAACTTAGGACAGGAATCATGTCTGTCTTCAGAGTAAGCATTTAACAAGTACTCCGCTTATATGAGAAAGTGCTGTCCTACTATACTAAAATGCATATACCTGGAGAGAAAATCATGAAAAATAGTTCTAAACTATGAAAATACAAAAATAATCAATTTACAGAAGTCTAACAGTGATGGTTATTTTGATGAAAATGATTGAGGAGGAACAAGAGATGGAAGAAAAAAAGAAAGAACATCAAACTAACAGTACCCAGAGAAACTTCTAAACAATGAGGGGAAATGATTACTGAAAATAGAAAACCAAAGAGCATCAACCCCATTGATTTGAGAATAAAACAAAACAAAACAAAAAAAAAACTGCTATCTGAAGCATTCTATGGTTCTTAGGTTATGTATTTAGTCAGCTATGTCAGTGTTAACTGCAAATTTGACCTGAGAGCACCGAATACAGACCACATATTTATAAAAACATGAAACTTAAAGAAAACCTTCTTGTAAATGTATCAAAACTCTCTTTCCTTGCATTCCTATTTTCTCAATTACTTTTCCTTCTCATGATTGTATTAATCATGTGTTCCCTAAGGCTCAACCTTGATCTCTTCACTCATTTTACTCCACACTTACCAGAACTCATCTAGGTTCCCAGTTCTCTTTTCCTTATGCAGAAGGTTCCTAAACATTTATACCAGCTCTGATTTTTCTCCATATTCAAATTCATATTTCCAAGTGTCTGAGTATTTTTCACTTGAATGCATTTCTATTAGGTCAAAATATTTCAAAAGACAAAACCATTGCCTTGCATACAAACCTGCTCCGCCTTTGGTCTCTTATCTTTTTGAAACAAAGTTCCTCCTTACCAAAGACCCAATTTTGCTGCTCCAATGACAGCAAAACTCTTATAGAAGTTTTCTATTCCTGTTTTCACCATTGCACATATATCATTTTCTCCTCAACCCACTTAAAATTAGTGTCTTCTTAATACCACACCACTACAGTAGCTGATAGCATGCCAAAACCAAGGGTTAAGTCTCATTTCCCTTGGCCTCTCAGCATTCTTTTTCTTGAAAGATTTACTTCTCATGGACCTTTAAGGCACTATCTTGTGTCTTGTCTACCATCAGAATCTCTCCCTTCAGTTTCATTTTTCTCTGTGAGTTCACTCTACCTATTGAGAGTCCCTCTTCTTTATTCCATAAACACTCCATATTCCTACTACTTTAAAAAGCACATATATGTTCTTTATGCTAAAAATTATATCTCTAGCCATAGGTATCCTCTGATTATCAGACTAATTTCTCTAGCCATCTTCTTGACAACTCAGCCCAGCAAGACATTACAGTAAATATGGCTAAACAGATACATAAATTGCCCAGCATCCCCATTTAAATAAGACTAGTAACAGTTATCCATACCTGAATAATATCATGCTGTCATTCACTGATGGTGCCATCTGAATAGTCCTTACACGTGTCTCTCTGGCAAAGTAAGGGATTATATTTCTTGACTGCTATATGGTAGATAAAGCCATGTGACTCATTCTGGCCAATTACTTTTGATCAGAAATGATATGTGTCAATTCCAAGCCAAACTTTCATTAGTTCCCCATAAGAAAACCTATAAATATCTCTTTTCCCTTTTCAGTGTCAGCCAGCAATGTTCCAGTTAGTGGTCACTTTGTCATCCCATGCCTTTTTTTTTTTTAGTTGAATATGGACTTACAATTAAGGGGTGATCATTATCAAACAGTCAAGAACAAATGTATATTTATATAGTTAGCCAAGACTGATGCCATTCCATGATTTCCCCATGGTTCTATGTTTCCCCCAAAAGATCCCCTGTGTTAAACGGACATCTCGTGGAGGTCAGAGATCTCCTTTTGAGTTGATTCGCCCATACTCCCTCCCTCAAGTCTCCTTGATATCCTTCCTATTCCCCTCCCTGCCCCCACCTATGCCTCCAGGTATCCTAGGCAAGGTTCCACCTGTTTGTGTAAAAACTCATATATTTTGAGGTTATTATTATTATTAGCTTAGCCATCTAACATACTGCTTCCGGTTGTATTCTAGCTTCCACAAATGAGAGAAAACACTCAGCCCTTGAGTCTATGAGATCAGGACACTTCACTTAGCATAATTTTTTCCATCTCTATCCATTTGGCTTCAAAAGCCATAATATCATTTTCTCTAATGGCTGAATAGTATTCCATTGTTTATATGTACCAAATTTTTGAATCCACTCATCCAGTGAGGAGATCTGGGTTGGTTCCATAGTCTAGCTATAGTAAATTGAGCTGCTATAAACATTGATGAAGCCATATCTCTAAAATATGCTGATTTTAACTCTTTTGGGAAAATACTTAGAAGTGGGATAGCTGGGTCACAAGGTGGCTCCAGCCCTAATTTTTTGAGGAGTCTCCACACTGCTTTCCAGAGTGGCTGAACCGGTTTGCAATCCCACCAGCAATGTGACCGTTTTCCTGTTTTCCCACAGCTTCTCCAGCATTTGTCATTATTCGTATTCTTCATTTTTTGCCACTCTAATAGGAGTGAGGTGGAATCTCATTGAAGTTTTGATTTGCATTTATCTTATTGCTAATTGTGTAGAGCATTTTCTCATATATTTATAGGCTTTCTGGACTTCCTCTAGTGAGAATTTCTTTTTAGATTGGTAGCCCATTTATTGATTGGATTATATGTGGTTTTATTGTTTGATTTTTTTAGTTCTTTGTATATTCTGGATATTAGCCCTTTGTCCAAGGTGTAGCAGACAAAGATTTTCTCCCATTCTGTTGGATCTCTCTTGACACTCTTGACTAATTCTTTAGCTCTGCAAAAACTTTTTAATTTAATTGAATCCCATTCATTTACTCTTGACTTTACTGCTTGCCCCATGGGAGTTTTGTTAAGGAAGGCACCACCAACCCCTATGTCCTGTTGTGTTGATCCTACTTCTTTTTCAAGTAAATATAAAGTTGCTGGCTTAATATCCAGATATTTGAACTGTTTTGATTTAATTTTTGTGTAGGGTGAAAGGTAAGGATCCAGCTTCAGTTGTCTACACATGGCTGTCCACTTTGTCCAACACCATTTGTTGAACAGGCTATCTTTCTTCCACACTGTGTTTTTGACCCCTTTATCAAATATCAAATAGTTAAAGATGTGGGGGTTCAACTCAGAATCTTCTATTCTATTCCATTGGTCTTTAGTTCTGTTTTGACACCAATACCATGCTGTTTTTGTTACTATGACCTTGTAGTATAATTTCAGGTCAGGGATTGAGATACTCTCTACTTCTTCCTTCCTGCAGAGTAATGTTTTGGCTAATCTGGGTCTTCTGTTATTCCATACAAACTTGAGAATTGCTTTTTCCATATTCATGAAGAATGACATTGGTATCCTGATGGGGATTGCATTAAATCTGTTTACGGTTTTGGGTAGAATGGTCATTTTGATTATATTAATTCTGCATAACCATGAGCATGGAATGTTTTTCCATCTACTCAGGTCTTTCGCAATTTCTTTTTTTAGTGTTTGATGGTTTTTGTTGTAGAGATCCTTAATATACTTTGTAAGGTTGATGCCCAAGTATTTTATTTTTTTGGAGGAGATGGTGAAGGGGAGAGATTTCCTGATTTCTTCCGCAGACTTGTTGCTGGAGTAAAGGAAGGCTAGTGATTTATTGGTGTTGATCTTATAGCCAGCCACTTTTCTGAAATTGCCTATAAGCTCTAGAAGTTTTCTGGTAGAGTTTATTTGGTCTTCTAGGTATAGAATCATGTCATCAGCAAATAGAGACAACTTAACTTCCTCTTTTCCTATACGAATTCCTTTGATTTCCTTATCTTGCTTGATAGCTCTGGCAAGGGTTTCAAGGTCTATATTGAACAAGAGTGGTAAAAGTGGACAATTTAGTCTTCTTCCTGAAGTCAGTAGAAATGCTTTCAGTCTTTCTCCATTGAGCATAATGTTGGCTATGGGTCTGTCAAAAATGGATCTAACATAAAGAATCTTCCCTTGATCCCTATCTTCTCCAGAGTTTTGAGCATAAAATGGTGTTGAATTTTATCAAAGGCCTTTTCTGTGTCAATTGAGATGATTATATGATTTTTATTTTTAATTCTGTTTAAGTGGTGAATTACATTTATTGATTTGCGAATGTTGAACCAGGCTTGTTTTCCTGAATGAAGCCCACTTGATCATGATGTATTATATTTTTAATGTACTTTTGGATCTAATTAGGTAGAATTCTATTAAGGATTTTTGCATCTATGTTCATCAGGGAAACTGGTCTGTATTTTTTTTCTTGACATGTCTTTGTTGGATTTGGGTATCAGTGTAATATTTGCTTCATAAAAAGTGTTTGGGAGTGCTCCCACCATATCAATTTCATGGAAGAGCTTAGAGAGGATTGGTGTTAACTCTTCTGTGAAAGTTTGGTAGATTTCTGCTGTATATCCATCCAGACCTGGGCTTTTCTTTTTGGGAAGAGCTTTGATTGCTGCTTTGATTTCACTATCTGAGATATATTGGTTTAGATTTTCAATGTCCTCCTGTGTTAATGTGGGGATGTCATATGTGTCCAAGTACCTGTCCATATCCTCCAGATTATCAAACTTGGCAGAGTATAAATTTTCAAAATAGGTACTGATATTCTTCTGGATTTTTGTTGAGTCTCCTTTTTTGTCTTTGATTTTGTTGATTTGCTTCACTTTGTTCTTCCTTTTGGTGAGGTTGGCAAGGGGTCTATAGATCCTGTTTATTTTTTCAAAGAATCAACTCTGTTTTGTTGATAATTTGTATTGTTTTTTATCTTAATTTTGTTGATTTAAGCTCTGATTTTAATTATTTTCTGTCTTCTATTAGCTTTGGGATTGGATTGTTCCTCTTTTAGCAGGTGTTTGAGTTGTAGCATAAGGCTATTTTTTTGGGCTCTGTCTAGACTTTTGATGTATGCGCTCAGTGCTATAAATTTACCTCTTAAGAATGCCTTCATACTGTCCCAAAGATTTCGGTATGTTGTTTCCTCATTCTCATTCATTTCCAAGAATTTCTTTATTTCTGCTCTCATTGCCTCTTTTAGCCATCCTTCATTTCAGAGGGAATTATTCAACTTCCAAGTATTTGAGTAATTTCTGTTGTTGATTGCTAAAATCATAGCACTGTGGTCTGACAGGATATATGGGACTATATCAACTTTTTTGTATTTATTAAGGTTACCTTGGTGAACTAGGATGTGGTCTATTTTAGAAAAGTCATCTATGTCTTAAAGGGAAGATAAAAGTAAATGAAGAAAAGCCCCAAGCCAACACAAAAAGGACATGAAGTGTTAGTGAGAAATAATCCTTTGTTGTTTTAAGCTTCTGAATTCTTGGAGTACTTTATTGCCACAGAACAACACATTTATCTTTACTATTGAAGATCTCCTCAATCACTCACCTCTTACACCCAACATCCATCCATCAATAAATCCTATTGAGTACCCCCAAAGTATAGCCCATCTACTTAACTCTCCATTGCTATCAGTCTAATCCACATTGCTATATTTCCTTGCCATATTTTCTTGTAACAAATCATCTACCTCTCTTCTGTATCTACCACTAAGCACCCTGGTCCATCTTCAATAGATCAGCCAGAGGAACTTTTCTAAATTCAGATTAGTTACTCCCATGCTAAAAAGAGTCCAATGGATTGTACCATAGCATGAATGAAATCCAAACTTCTATTATAGCTGAGAACATCTACATAATTTTGCCTCCCTTCATTTGTTCTTTTTATGTCTCTTGAATCCAATAAGGAAGTATTTCTCAGGTCTTTTCTGGTCCTTCAACTTTTGTCAAGCAAGGCTCCACTCCACACCACCTCAACTCTCTAAAATGGCACTTCGATATCTCCTACTCCCTTATCCTCTACTCAGAGCATTTTTAACACTGTCTATAATTTATTATTTTCTTGCTATTTTTTCCATCTACTAGAATGTAAGCTCTATGAGAACAGGGAATATTGCTGTTATTGTTTACTACAGTATGTCTTGGCTCAGCACAAAGTCATATCCAATGGGCTAAAAGTGGGCAGGAGAATTCTGCCAACATTCCCCACATTTCTATTTCCATGAGCATTAAGAATTCTGTTGAGATACCAAAGTTTCCTTGGAGTATTCAAATATGTGAGCTTTGGGGTTCTTTGATTAAGTTTCTTTACATCATATATATTTATACTTACCAAGGTGCATCTATACTCTTGCAATATGTTTACACACATACACTCATACATGCACATGCTCACACACACATTAGCAAACTCAGAGATAACTGGGTAACATCAATCATATTTCTCAGCACAAGGGAGGATTTTGGGATCAGCCCAATTCTCTCATACTTCCTGTCCCCACCCTGACCCCTGCTTTCAGGGAGAGAGGCAGCTTCTTTTCCAATGTTGTGTTCCACCATAACCACAATAATTAATGACCATTTCCATCTGTGAGTGAGATACAATCTTGGCAGAACCCAAGAGTTCCTGAAAAGTCCTGATTAAGTCTTTTGTCCAAATAAAGAATTGCAAAGTCATTCCAAAGAAATGGTACATTGAGAAATAACAGCTTCTTCTGGTGCCAGCCAAGAGAATATACTCATCATTCATTTATCCAGTCACTCATTGGGTAAATATATGTGAAAGCCATGCCAGAGAAGAAAACTAAATTATTTATTCAACAAATATTTATTGATTGAATGCTGTGTGCCAGAAATTGTTCCAAAGTAGACACAACAAAGTCTTGCCCACATGTACTTTAATATCTAAGTGGATGGGGCATGTAAAGAAGTGAATTTATAGTATGTCAGATGATGATAAGCAAACTAAAGGAAAGAAAGACCACTGGCACAGATAGAGGCTTCCTCCTGTTTATATAGGACATCCTAGCAAGGCCTATAAAACAAAGTGACATTTCTGCAAGGCCTAGAGAAAATAAAGGAGCCAGCCATTTGGACATTTAGGGAAAGAATCCCTGGCAGAGAGCTGGTAGCAAGTCAAAAGTCTTGAGCAGTTTTGTGCATCACATATTCAAAGAACATCAAGGGAGCTGGTACAACTGGATCAGGGTGAAAGAGGGGGAGCTTACAGGGCAGAAAGGTAGCAGAGGTCAGATGCTGTAAAGTCTTACAGACCTCTAGGAACCTGAGCTCCTCTTCTGAGCAAGATGGAAAGATACTGATGGTTTTGAACTGAGAAGCATATACGTTCCTCTTATGTTTTAAGAGGAACACTGTGACAGTTTGGGAGTTGTAGACAGGAGAGAGGGAGAACGGGGGAGGGGGAACAGAAGCAAGAAAAGTATTTAGAAAACTTGCTGCAGCAATCTAGCAAGAAACCATGATGGCTTGGACTAGGGTATCACCCTTCACAACCTTTCCTCCACCTAGATTGCTTTAAGGGCTCCTCCTCTGCAATCCTAAAGCGCCGAGGCAAAACCTCATTAAAGCACTTCTCAGACTGCATCATAACCGTGGTTTCCTTGTCTGTTTCCCAGAGCTAAAGAGCATTTGCACTTTTCCTTCCCACAATAGACATGAGAATATTAACTGACAAACCCGAAACGTGTAAAGCACGGGACAACTCAACTCAGTTCTTAGCAGAATGAGCAGCACAGCAAAGCTGCATTCTGTTTACATATGACTTAGACAAATTCGACATTCTGTGCTTGAGGAGGAAAATGAGAGGGTGGCAGAGAGTTTTTTATTTACCACCAAAATTTTTTCCTTGTTTAAGTGAACCTGGTCTTTGTGTCTCCTGAAAAGGGTGCTTCGGCAGAAATGGTAAGCAAAATCAACAGTAATGTCTCCTGGCTTTGGGACTTTCAAGGACCCTGGATTTTAGGATGGGAGTGTTATTTAAAAGTCTTATCAAGAGTCTATTTGAGGGATTGGGGATTTAGCTCAGTGGCAGAGGGCTTGCCTAGCACATGCAAGGCCCCAAGTTCGGTCCTCAGCCCTGAAAAAAAAGAGTATATTTGAGAACTAAAGTGGTGGCTCATTGGTTGGAGTGCTTGCCTGGAATGAGTGAGGACCTGGATTCAAACCCCAGCACCACATACACAACTAAGTGTCTGAGAAACAAAGCCAGATGGAAAAATAAATAAAATTGATTCTCTCTCTCTCTCTGTTAAAAATAAAAATGAGTATATTTAACTTTAGGCATTTTTTTTTTACCTCTTTGCCACTTTCAGAATGTAATCTCCAACATAAATTGTGACTCCACTGGGCTTCCTCTCTACGGGCCTCCACAGTTCCCATACTGAGGGCCTGCTTGGACATTTGCCCAAGATTCATGAGCCTAGCTTTTAGATCCTGGCTTCTTTCCAAGACTGTCCAACTCCAAGAGGAGGATATTTAGCACAGAGTAAAGAGAGGATGCTCAAATAAGACACAATCCATTACCATATCTAAGGGACAAAGACTTAGGAAAAGAACAAGACCTCCTCGAAGAAATGAGAACTTTTATTCAATGGATGGCATTATAATTCCAACTTTGAGAACTCACCAAGAAACAAGCCATTTTTAAATTTTATTTACATAAATATCGCTGGAGCAATTAAGATGTCTTTCCAAATTAATTATTTGTCTATCACTTACAAAATGAATAGCAAAACTGGAAACTCAAATATATCATTAATTATAAAGCCAGTTATGACAAACTATTATGTAGATCAATAAAGAAATCTAAAGGGAAGACACTTGAAAAGCAAACTTTTGTGGGTGTAAAGGCACTTCTTTTCCTGAAATCCAAAATTCTCCACAAACTAGCCTCAACCTGCTACACATACAGACCAGACCCTCTCTTCTAGAAAACACTCACTGTTATTACAGTACTTTCTGCAGAATCTTGCCTCACCTATCAAATTCCAACCACCCATCAATACATATTCACCTATATTTTCTTCTTTTCACTTGGTGTACCTTTCTAAATCCTGTTCTGTGAAGCTGGGGCACTCTGGTGGAGTAAAACAAGGATATTTCAATGTTTTTTCCTATATCCTAAATAAGATACACATAAAATGCCTCTTGCTCAGATCTCAAATGGCCTAAAGTTTATCACAAGCTAATTTAGGCAAATGTCTGGGTTTCATAAATTTGAGGAAAAGGGTGTTCTGAATTTTTCATATTTTTCAATCTTGAAAGCAGTGTAGTCCAACAGAAATATGAGTCACAGATACAATTTAAAATGTTTTATAGCAGGTACATTTTCAAAAACAAACGAAATACATAAAATTAATTTTATCCATATATTTTATTTTATCTAATATATCCAAATTAGATTGTATGTAATCAACGTAAACATTTTCTTATGTTTTACCTTTTTCGGTATTGTTTTCAAAGTCCAGGGTGAATTTTATACTCCCAGCTCCCCTCAACTCAGAATAGGCACATTTCAAGTGCTTCGTAGGCTGATGTGACTTGGGGCTACTCTGTTGTACAGCAAAACTCTGGAATGATTTTCCTCCATGGTAACTTAATATGTTGGTATACTAAGTCATTAGTGAATTTTTAAAAGTGGGCAAAACTGTTCCTTATGTTCTGGGAATCATTGATGACCTGTTATGAAGTGGAGCATAACAGGAATCAGACTGAGTTTTGATTCCAGTGACAACTCTTAACCAGTACATGGTCTTGGGCAAGCTGCCTTTGTGCATTGGTTTCTTCTCCCCTTCTTCTCTTTGACAGCATAGTATCTGTCTCCTAGAGTGTGTGACGACTGGAAGAGTTTACAGACATAAGCACTTAGGACATTGCTCAGCACTGCATAAGTGCTCCATCAAAGTTGACCATTATGTTAGCTAATGATAAAGTTCTGTGGCTGAAAAGCTGAGGATAAGACTGTGGCTGAGGAAATTCCAGAAGGATACAGGTGGCCACCTTCCTGAGGCTCCAGCTCAGAACACACAGACAGTGGAGCTGTCACACTTGGTTCTTTTGGGTCCTTGCCTGTTTCCCTCGGTGTGAGCATCTGCCCCATCTATCCCCATGGCTGACTCTTTGGGATGTGATAGACTTGCCCTATCCATGGCTCTGGAAGAGAACTGGAAAGTTCAATGAATGAACAGGTAAGTGAACCAGAACCCACAGAAAATGGGAAACCACTTCCAGGTTGATTTTGACAAATCCCCCTCAATTCCCAACACTGGCAGGAACCAGAGACACAAAAGTAGTCCCAGTCATAGATTGAGGGCATGAGTATGTACTGATATCCTGCATATCTTTTACCCAGAGTGGCTTCTCATCTCCATCACTGACAATAAAGATGTACATGGGATGAAATGGGAAATTAATCAGAAAGTTGCTTCAGGACCTTGTCACTTTCCTTTAGCTCAACAGTTAATAAAATAAGCTAGGTCAATTCCTCACCAAAAATTACCTTGGAATTATTTAGGTCCTAAAGAAGGAAAAATACTTCTGCTTCCTTCTCTAACGTTATCAGGAAAACTGAGAATTCCAGAGAACAATTTATAAGTCACTGACCTAATATTATCTCTCTGGTTTTCAAAACTGAAAGCACAGGGAGGGTCTTGTGGTACACAGCAATTAGAAAAAATGATATTGCAGCCTTTGAAGGTAAATGGATGGCTCTGGGAGAAATTGCACTGAGTAAAATCAGCTTAACCCAGAGAAACAAGGGTCAAATGTCTCCAGTCATTCCTGGGGGCTGGATCTAGACCCTGGCCATTGAGAAAGGTGGTCTATTATCATGTGTTAAATCCAGATAAGGTGTAATGTTATACAACCTAATACTTTTTTAGAGATAGTGTGGGAAGAGAAAGGGAGGGATAAGGGTGAGTAATGGGGGGGGGCACTCTTGGGGGTAAATCTAATTTCCAGAATCTATATACATTTTATATTATTTTGTTAAAAACTTATATGGTTGTTCAAAAATAAATTTCTCAATAAAAAAAAGATTCTATTATATGCCAATTCCAATTTCTGCTTATTTCTATTCCTTTTCTTCTGGTATTTGCACCTGTCTGGAACATTGCAAAACTGGGAATGAAATTGTTTGTCCAGGACATCTGCACATGGGTACTGATGCTCCATCCAGATGAGAAAATAGCCTTGCCATGCCCCATTTGGGTCAAGAACCAACAGATTCCAAGGCTCAAAAACATTACAATAAATGAACTTCCATGGACTATCAATGTGAATTCTTTCAGAACGTGTAAACCTCACTTATGTAAGACAAAATAAAAACCAAGCTTTCCAGAATGTTCTGGAAGGGCTCAACTTCACCAACAACAGCATACCTACCAGCTGCTTATTGCTATGGAGGATTATGGGTGCCAACTGAAGCTATACTAGGAGGTATTACTCTGTCCCTTCCCTGTATGGCCACTGTGTTTCCGATAATACTTTTACCCCTGGGTAATTAACTCAGAAAGTAAATGAAGCATGTGTTTATGGTCTCTTCCTGCCAATCCTAAGGCGATTTGAAATAATAGGGTATCAATTAATGGTACATTTCCTCAAATAGTGGACAAGTTGGTCAGGAGGTGGTTAGCCATCTCAGGCTAAAACCAGATCAATGAGGTCCTCTGGGTAGGACATTAAGCCTGAGGAAAATCACTTAATGACATCTACAAAAAAGAGGGACAATAACAAGCAAACACTACAAAAAACAGGTTTGTTCAGGTTGATAAAAACAAACCACCCCACTTTCAGTTTCTATAAATCAACGAACAAACTAAAATGAGGCAGAAAACTGCGTTCATGTTCAAGGTGAGGGAAGAGCATAGCAGAAAAAAGAAGGTGAAATTCCAAACTCAGAATTCACTTGCAAAACTGTATTTGTTAGTATTTCAAAGGCAGCTAATCCATATTTCCAAGTTGCAGATTCTCCTCAAGAACCTTTATGAATTTGCAGTCAATTCATGATAATTCACAAACAGGATACAACCTATGTTTTTAGCCTAATCTCCTTCCCTTCTCTCCACTTATGCCGTTTATTCTAAACACACTGAAATACTTGCTTATTGAAAATAACATGAATGTTATTTCTGTAGTTATGGCTAGCTTTCAATGGGATATTCTTTTCCTCTCTCTTCTGTCTGCCAAAATCATGGCCAATTTTCAAATCCCAGCTCCTCCATTCCTTTTCCAAGCAAAATATATTGTTTCTTCCTCTTGACTGACATATTTCAAAAACAAATATTGTATTAAATTAAAATATGCATTTGCAAGTCAGTGGCTCAAGTAATTTTCAGTGTTCATCCTTATGTATTCAACAATCTATACCAAAAAATACCAACACCAGCATGCCAGAATTCTGTCTCATGCCCCTACTTTCACCCCTCTTACTTCAGAGATGACTCACTTCTAGCACTATAAATTAAGTTAGCAGGTTTGAAATTTTATGTGAAAGGAAAACTACTGTTCTCTTTTGTATATGAAGTATCCCTTGAAAGGCTCATGTGTTGGAAACATGATCCCTAATGTAGCAGTATTCAAAGGTGAAATGATTATGAGATTAATTGGTGGATTAATCCATCTGATTGATTAATAATTTGAATACACAACTGGATAACTATAGGTTGGTAGGACATGGCTAGAGGAGTTTGGTCACTGGAAGTGTGCCTTGGACTGCTCTATATCTTATCCCTGGCTTCTTTGTTTTGCTCTCACCCCTTCCCTGATGCCATGAGGTAAGCTGCATTTCCTACACCACATCTTTCCACGATTATGTTCTACCTCACCTCAGGCCCAGATCAATAGAGTTGGTTGACCATGGACTGCAACTTCTGAAATTGGGAGCCCAAAGTAAACTTGTCCTCCTCTGAATTGTTCATGTCAGGTATTTTGGTCAATTAACAAATGCTAACTAACTGACAACTATAATAAATACTCTTCTGCATCTGGTTTATTTTATTCAATATTATGTTTGTGAGATTTGCCTATATTCTTGTACACAGTTCACTCACTTTCATTGTTGTATAACATTCCATTTTGTGACTATAACACAATCTATTTAATTATTCTATTGCTTATGGGCATTTGGGTTGCTTCCAGCCTGGGAGTATTTTAAGTAGTGCATTTACAAACACATTTGTATACTTAGAATGATGTACGTATGCATGCATTTCAGTTGGCATGTTAGTGGGAGTAGAATCATAGGATCTGTCTCAGATCAGTTTTAGAAGTTGTCAGAATATTTTCCAAAATATCTGTATCGATTTTCACACAATTTCTGTGCCAATGCCAGTGTGTAAAGTCTCAGTGACTTCTTATCTTAAGTCTGGACTTTTTTCAGTCTTTTTGATGTAGCCATACTTATGAGTATGAAGTGCTATAACATGGAGTTTCAATTTACATTTACAATTTTAAAACATCACTGCTTTTTTTTTCTAATTGATTTTTAAAGAGTTCTTATCTATTGCAAGCATCTTCTCTCACTTTGGACCTTTCTTATTATGTTGAGGGTACCCTTTAATGTACTTAATTATAATGTAATTACAGTTTTCCAGTCCCATTTTTTTAAAGAAAGAGGCACAGTGAGAGAGAGAGAGAGAAGCAATTCTTATTCAGTTTTTCATGTGGCTTCCATTGCTCTGATACTTTGTTGTGTACATGGTACTGGGGATCAAACCCATGTACTCGCATGTGCCAGGCAAGCACTACAACCGCCCAGGCACCGCTCCAACCCTCAGTCCCATCTTTGTAGTTAGTATTTTTAATGCCCCATTTGAGAAGGTTGTCTATGATGACATTCATTTCTATTTTCTTCTAAATACTTTACTGTGTTGCCTTCTACATTTAGGTATACAATGTACTTACACTTGGTTTATGTGCATGGTCTGGTGCAGAAGACAACAATCTTTTTTTTTTCCATTAAAATATTAAATTGGCCAAGAACCATATATTGGAGGACTATACTTCCTGTCATGCTGGATAACCTTTGATCCAAGTCAAGTGCCCATAAATATGTGGGCCAGTTTCTAGACTCTATCCCACTAGTGTATTTGTGTACTATAATACCAACATCATACTTTTGGTTTTAAGCGTTTGGAAGAATTTATCTGCAGAGTCATATGGCCAATAGTCCTTTAAAACAAGGTTCTGCAAACTCAACTTCTTTGATCAATTATCCATTTCTTCTTCTGAACATTTTCCTTTTTAAAGCTTATTTTTACCATTTTCTAGGCATCTCGAGATCCTTAAAATTCCTTAGCTACATTTGCCTTCTTTCTGAATTTTCTATTATTTTTGTCATACAAAATATTGCTCACTCTCACTCGCTCTCTCTCTCTTTCTATATATATATATATTTTTTTTTTGCAGGAAAAATGAAACTTTCACATAAAAATTAAATAATTGTGATTTAAGACTTATGAGAAGGGCCGGAGTGGTGGCTCAGCAGTTACAGTGCTTGCCTGGCATGCGCAAGTACAGGGGTACAAATCCCAGGACCCACGTACACAACTAAGTGTCAGAGCAACGAAAGCCATGTGAAAAACTAAATAAAACTGATTCTCTCTCTCTCTCTCACTATCCTTCTCTCTTAAAAAAAAAGACATGAGAGTGTTCAGTTTCTGCTTCACTTCTCTACATGTATATGTATGTGTGTATATATATATAATACCTATATATTAGGTATTCTAATTTTTATTATTGACAATTATTTGGATTTATACATCTCCATTGCTCTTCATTCCTTCTTACACTTCTACATTTCCTTCTTCTTAAAGAACTTCCATTATTCTTTCTTTTAGTGGATTGTTTTAATCTACTCCAAAACTGAACTGATTCAAAGTTCTTTGTTTGTTTGTTTGTTTTTTGTTTTTTTGTTTCTTTTTTCAGACTGGGGATTCAACCCAGGGACACTTAACCACTGAGTCACCTCTCCAGTCCTCTTACATATTTTATATTTCTTTTTTTTTTTTTTTAATTTTGAGACACTATGTCCCTAAGTCACTTAGGGCCTCATTAAGTTGCTGCTATTTCATTCTGTGTCTTTGTAGAAGCTGTCCATGTTAGCTCTTCTTATTCCTAAGTTGCACCCTCCTTTGGAGGGTCACAAATGAAAACCTGGAGTATTTATAGGAACTTCCTGCTTAGATAGATCTGGATTCAATCTTTGTCTCCCCAGATGTTCTCCTTAAGCTCTCAGTCTCTCATCGCTTTCTGCTCAGAGAAATATATGCAGAGTTCAAATCTCACATCTTCCTGCTTCCCCTTTCTTTTCTCAGGATCTTGGCTTTGAGTCCTCTCTGTCTTGGGATATCTCTGGGTGATGATTTTTATGCTTTTCCCTGCTTTTCTAATTATTCTTAGTAACAGAATCATTCTGATCCAGGTTTATTCATCCCAACCAGAAATATTTCATAGTACATTCAACATCTTTCTAACACAAAACACTTTATACTTCATCGAATTACTATAATTATTTCCAACCTACTTGCCAGATTAGTTGTGTACCTTGTAGCTAGCACAGTGCTTAATGTATAATACATATTTAATACACACTGGACAAACTGGATTGAATCAACATGGAGAAAGATACAATGAGAAAATTACCAGGGTAAAAATGTCTTTCCACTTTCCCCACATTATTTGCAGGCAAAATGAAACTTTCACATAAAAATTAAATAATTGTGATATAAGACTTATGAAAGTCTTCAGTTTCTGCTTCACTTCT
Organism: Aplodontia rufa; assembly: GCA_004027875.1. NCBI lineage: Eukaryota > Metazoa > Chordata > Mammalia > Rodentia > Aplodontiidae > Aplodontia > Aplodontia rufa. The sequence continues at coordinate 17,698 of PVKS010004121.1, forward strand.
CTATGTACTTGTATTTTAAAAATGCTCACTCCATATGATGATTTCTTTCTGTGTGCTTCTAGGTCTTTATCTTAGTATTTCTCTTTTCAATCAGTAAACACAAGTTACATTTATAATAAAAATTCTTATTATATTCCCAATACTTAGAACTTAATAAAAGAATATGCATGATTTTATATGCAAAATCTTTGGTTAAATATTAGACACTCTTTGCTTTTCAGGTAAAATGAACAAATCATAGAGAAATATAGGGCTTTTCATTTGGAAATGGAATCTCATGTCCTCAAACACAAAATTAACTCAAAAATTGATGGAAATGAGATCTCAGATTTGAACCAGGAGAAGAACACCTTCTTCCTAATCATTATTTTATCTCCAACACTTAGCACGGTATCTTATATACTGAAGTATTTAATGCATAGTTATTTAATCAATTAATCCATGAATGCTCTGTTTATTCAAGCTGAATAATTCAAAGATCTCAAAGTTTCCATCCTTGCTAAATGATGTGTTTGGGTTAAACTATTTCAATGTGTTAGTTATCAAACTTTACTTCCCACTCACAAAGGAACAAAGCAAAACTGACACTAATCTTCTTAGAAAAAAATCTCAGTGTACTTATCCTGAAGCATTTAATAGTTTTATATATATTGGCTTATTGTTCTAGCTATCAAATTGAGATTAATTAAAGGTAATCTGTCATACCATTGGATTTCAGGCTAAATTGTATGATTTTGCTAGTTTTTCTTTTAAAAAATCATACAACAAAAATAAATAGTTTAACTATTGTAGAAATTGTAAGAAAAAGACTTACATACAAAAGGGTCAACACTAATAGCTATGAAAAATTCTGCACAGCAGAGGAAACAATTAGGAATATGAAGAGAGAACTCACAGAATGGGAGAAAATCTTCACTAGCTACTCCTCTGACAGATAATTAATATCTACAATATATGAAGAACTCAAAAAGCTTAACACCAAAAAATCAAATAACCCAATTAATAAAGGGGCAAAAGAACAAAATAGATACTTCTTGAAAGAAAAAATACAAATATCCAATAAATACATGAAAAAAAATGTTCAATATCCGTTATGTCATTTGCCGGCAAATGGATGGAACTGGAGGATATCATGCCACATGAAATAAGTGAAAAAACCAAAGGTTGAACATTCTCTCTGACATGTGGAAGCTAACCCAAAATAAGGAGAGGAACAGAGGAACAGACAAAGGGGAAAGAAATGGAAGAAGGAGGAATGAAATAAGTTCGTGGAAGGAATCAGTCTTAACTTCTCATGTTCATATGTGAGTACATCATAGTGAATCAACATGTATATCAATGAGTCACTAACTTTAAAAAAAATTATTAGAGTAGAGGGAAAAGTACAGGGTGGCCAGGAAGGGGTGGGGAAATACTGAGGGCTGAATTAGAATAGTTATACCACCTAAAAGAAATAGATGAAAGTAAATAGAGGGAATGAGTGGGGAGAGGGTGACAGCCTGGTTAAACTGGATTTTTCAGTAGGGCGGGGATTAAATGGAATTTTTCAGTAGGGTGGGAAGTAAACTGAGTTTTTAATCAGGGGATCCTCTGATAAGGTCCCGAGGCAATAGGTTCCAATGAGGGCCCCAAGTCTGTAGTTTTTGAAACAGTGAATAGGGTGTTTTTTGCCTGGCTGAGTGGTTTCTGGTCATTTTCCATATCCCATCACTGCATGCTTTTATAAAAATGTCAATGTTTATCCTACTGTCAAGAATATCTGAAAAGAACAGTGGGTTGGTAGGAAGGGATGGACAGGGGAAATACCTGAACTGAGTTAAAACAAGGTACACTCCAAGCTTTTATGTCATTGTATATCCTATTGTCATGTATATATAAAAAAACAGGGGTGGGAGGAAGGGAGAGGAAATTACAAAACTGGAGACTGAATTAGAACAAGTTAAACTACACGCTTTTATAATTATACCATTATATAATCTTATGTCATGTCTACCTAAGAAATGAACCAATAAAATTACTAATAAATACAGCTTTAATTTAAAAAAAAAGCTCAAAATCATTAGTAATTAGGGAAATGCAACTCAAAACTACACTGAAAAGGCTGGGAATGGGAGAGGGAGGGAAGATAGGCAGGGATCTAGGGAGACTATCAACAATGTAGCATACTCTTTACCTACCCCCCAGAAGTCAAATAGTAGTTATACAATCATTTAATTCTGCAAAATTCACAATCTTAAACATATGTGTGTGTGTGTATGGACATTCATATTTGCAATAGGTTGCAATAGGGGCATAATATAGAAGAATTAAGAGACTGGGTTTTGGGCAATGTGGAGCAAACTATGATTTAGGATCAAATGCATATCAAATTGTTACTTTACACACATTTATGATTGTTCAACAACTCAACTCTTTAATTAAAAAAACTACATTGAAATATCATCTCACACCAGTTAAAATGGAAGTCGTCAAGAATACAAATAATAAACAGTGCTGGAGAGGATGTGGAGAATAAGGAACACTTTGACACTATTGGTAGTACTGTAAATTAGTACATCTGCTATGGAAATAAAGTATGGAGAGTCTTCAAAAGACTAGGTATGGAACCACTGTATGACCCAGGTATACCGTTAATCAGAATTTACCCTGAAGAATTAAAGTCATTTTACTACAGTGATACATGCATACCCATGTTTATAGAAGCACAATCCACAAAATCAAACTACAAAACCAGAATAGGTATCTATACACAGATGAATGGATAAAGAAAATGTGGTATATATATATATATATATATATATATATATACACAATAGAGTTTTATTCAACCATAAAGAAAAATGAAATTGTGACATTTACAGGAAAATAGATGGGACTAGAGACCATCATGTTAAGCAAAGTAAGACAAACTCAGGTCATGTGTTTTCACTCATAAGCAGAAGCTAGAGAGGAAAAAGGCAAACAAAGGTGGGGGTGGATCTCCTAAAAATCAAAGGGAGATCAGTAGAGGAACTGGATGATGGGATGGAAGTGGGGAGGGAGGGGGCAAGTGCTAGGGAGTGATATTGACCAAATTATATCATTATATTGTGTGCATGTGCAAATATGTAACAACAAATCCCGTCAGTAGGTACAACTATAAAATGTACCAATAAAAAATGTGGAGGAAAGGAGAAGGTCAACAAAATGGTCCATAATGCCTTTAAGACAAAACTTTATTACTTTCCATGACAGGAAACAACAGATACAGTTGGTCAAACTGATTGAAGAATGAGCACTCATCCGAGACAATAGGGTCTCCTATGGAAACAGCGATTTGCTGTTTTGGTGCCTTCATTTCCAGCTCGCTGCAGTTATCCTTTGGGCTCCAGGAGTTTGCTTGTGTTTTGCTTTATCTTCTGCCTGAGAATCTGGGCCTATCATCTTTCCATATACCCTGACATTTCTGAAAGACAGGACTTGTGAGATACTAGGGCTGGGCTAACAAAGTCATATGAGGGTCAGGAGAACTACAACCGTTTTAAGAGATGACAGCAAGTTGCTACTGCTAAAGAAGAAACCAGCTCCAAACTGACACCTGAATGGGAGGCTTCTCCAGAAGACTAGCGAAACAAGAAATGAGGTTGAAATGTGTGATTTATACCCCTTTGAGGTCTCTCGAGTTTCAGTAGAACAAAGAACTTGAATTAGGAAAGTATTAGGGGCATGTTTTTTCAGGGTAAATCTCATTTACACCATATGGAAATGGGTTTATTGGCAATACCAAAAATTGTCGAGGATATGAGGAAATGGGAACATGTATGATTTGTAGGAAGGTAAATTCATACACAGCTTTGGATGACAATTTTGCAGTATCTGATAAAGTTAAAACTACATGCAGCTTATGACTCATCGGGCATTTTCACTTTTAGGTATTTGTCCTAAATAAATGCTGGCACAAATGTGGATACAAAACATACAGGGGTATTTGCTATAGCTTTAACTATAATATTGAAAACAAGAGATGTCTGGCCACACTAGAAGAGGAAAGAATGAGGAAAATAAAATGCAGACCACTAAGGAGCAGTGACTAGGAATGAATGAAAGTTGTTGAATCCATATGGATAAATCTTGAAAATGTTATGCTAAAAAAATAATTTGGACAAATATTCGAATGGTATGATGTCATTTACATAAACACCAAGCACTCCAAGGATCATATGTGTTGCTGAAGACATACACATATGGAGTTGGATTTTTAACACATGGACTAGGAAGCTACATAGCAACTGCAACATAGCTGTTTTTGTGATGCCAGTGTCTTACTCAGCATTATCAATCTATCCAAGTTGACATAATAATAAAACTTATTTGCTCCTATCATTTCTCTAGAGATATCTCGAAGCTTCTCTTCTCATCCTATCCTAAGCACTGAAATTGGCTTAGGGCAAAATTAAATCGTCAAGGATCTAAGGGAGTTCCTCTAGAGGTGTTAAAAGCTGTTCAAAGGATAACAATATGATAAATGGAAATGCACTGGACCAGGAACTCCCCTGGATCTCCCCATATGACTTCCTTGCCAGTTCTCTCCTCTTTGGCTTCTTTGTATATCATGGGCTCTTGGGAGAACCACTTCTCTAGCCTTCATGTTGAGAGACATGCAGATGCCTCTCAGCCCTTTATCCTTCCTCTCTTGAGTTTGGTTGCTATGAGATGATAGTGGACCCATTCTCATGTTGGAGATTCTCTCCTGCCTCCAGTGCCCACATGGCCAAGTGGTAAAGAAGGTGAGGTACTAGGGAAGCAGCCTTCTCAATCTGCCTCTCTTCTGGGTAGTAGGTCAGTTCACAGGATGAGGAGGCCAGCGAGACTTCACAACCACATTTGGTCCAGCACATTGTATGTAATGAATAAGTTCTTCTTCCCAGCCAGGTGCCACCAAGTTGGCCAGCACACTAAATGTTCATCACCCCACACTGAACACCCACGACACCGAGAATACCTCCTTCTTCTTTCTGTTCTTCCATCATTCTTGCATATCATCTGACATCTAAAACAGTATAAATCCTCCTTAAATAGAGAAAGTTTGCTCCTTATTTGTAATGGAAAAATATGAAGATTGAAGGATGTGTCTGTGGATCCTTCCAACTAAGACATTCAATTTAGGGAGAGATAGAAAGGGCAACTTCTATCCTGATTTAAGTAAGCCATTTTAAGGTGACCTGAAAGACATAAAAGTCACCAGTACAGGGCTGACAAGTCACTTGCTTCTCCAGCCCCCTTCTACTAATAATCTATAAATACTGGGCTGTTTATACCCTGGGGACCAATTAAGGAACTTTTACATGCCACACTCACTACTAATGGATCGGCAATGGAACCACAGCTTCCCTTCCCCCAGCCACATAAACACTCATGGTGTGGTTAAATAAATAAATAAATAAAATGTTAATCTCTACCAAAATTACCTGGAATCATGCCCTAAGCATAAAAGATTCTATTTTCCCTTAAAGTACCAATGATTCATTTGAAGAGACAACTAAAGTAATGATTTTCCTATCTTTGAGATGCTAAGGGTCTCTCATTTTTTATTTTAGATTTCAATGTGTTTGGTGTAGGGTGCATTAGCCAGGGCTCTGTGGATTCAGAAAGTTCCCTCGTTGCTTGCAGAAAAATCAATCTATGTCTAAAATATATTCAATGTCCCTAAATAACAAACACCAACCTCCCTATATAATCAAATATATTTGAAAGAGGTTTTGACTATATCGGGCCATCTCCTGCCTTGTTTTAACCTCAAGTCAACATAGTTTGATCTGAGAGACCCATAAGGCTCTAAATTCCCTCATTCCTGAGCTAGTCCTGAAAGAGAAAGGAGGCCCATCTAGCTACCTCTGCCTTAGTTTCTGATAGGAAATAGGCTTAAACCTGCAAACTCAGATGGCACTCATTAGCTGTGGGCTCCTATGTGGCCACTTCTACTCTATCACAGGCTCATTACAGTCCTGAGCTGCCTTACGGTTCTACTCTATTCAAAAGACCGGAGACAACTATGAACTTCAGTCCTGGACCGTGACAAGTTTTCTTTAGTGCTGCAGACTGAGTGTGAACCCACAAAATCCATGTATTGAAGCCTTAAGCCCCAATGTGAAGATATTTGAAGGAAGGACTTTTGGAGAGAATTAGATCATGGAATCCTTATTGGTGGGGTTAGTGCCCTTTGAGAAGACACACGAGAGAGATGTTCTCTACCATGGGAGGATACAAGGAGGAAGCCTTTGGTGAACCAGGAACTGGGCCCTCACCAGATCAGATCAGCTGGTACATTGATCTTGGTCCTTCCAGCTTCCAGAACCATGAAAAATAAATGTGCGTTGTTTACTTGACTGATTCTTGGTATTCTGCTACAGCAGCCTTAACTAAGACACCTGGGAATATGGATCTTTATGTAGATATCTACAACCTTAGCTTGACCTGTTTCTTGGAACCACATGCACATCTACCTGGATCCTATAAACCCTAAGTACCTCAGCCAACTCCTGGATGAGATGCCACATCAAGAGGCTTGAACCATTGAACTTCCTTGCCACCCTGTAAAATGCCACAAAACCAAAACAACAGAAACACCACACAGCCCCTGCAGCATGTTCAGCTCTGCTGGCCTTTGAAAGACAGAGACATTCTAAAGCAAGACCCTCAACCATTCAGGCTTCATTTATTGTCCCCATTTATGGGTTCCTTTGCCACCACCAATCCCAGCAGGGCTAGTACCTGGAGCTCTTAATTTAGGACAGGTGACCTAGATTTCAGATCACAGGATTTAACCTGCAGTAAATCCAAATTTGCATAAGGATAATAGGCATTCTACTACACTTTACGCCAGTAAGTCCTAATGTGGCAATTAACCACTGAGCACATTGACTGATAAGCTGTTCATTATAGAGAAATCTGACAACTAATAGTGTTACCAGAGTCCACAATTTTCAAATCTCTTTCAGAAATGTTTTTTTGCCTATAGGGACTAAAAGCTAGCAAAAATCTCAGAACAGTCACACTCCAAGCTATTTTCATGAAAAATCTATTATGCTAAACACTTAGAGGTGAGAACTAGTTTTGTAGATTTCACTTTAGTTTTCTTTTCCTTATATGCTTTCTCTTAACCTTAAATCCTTTTCATTAAGAAACTTCAATGGTAGAAGGATTGGCTACTTCTTTGCCCATCTGAAGCCACAATAGGCTCATTCATTCATTCACACAGGAAGCTTGTTTTCATGAATCAGTAATTTTCCAGAAGAGGGAGGAGCACACAGTGGGTGTGACCCATTCCCATCAACAACACTTTGAAAAATGTGTCTTTTTTCTATCAAGAAATGTTTTCTCTTTCAGTCTTTGTTCTAGTGAGAAACTTTTACTCCGTCTGTGATTCTATTTCTCATTAGCATCATTATGAACCATACTGCACTTGTCTAACCTGCCTTAGCTGTGCTAATCCAATGGCTAAGCCTGATGGATTCACCATTGACTATGCACACTTGATAAATGGCAGCCATGGTGGCCAGCCCCTGGTATACAAAGATAAATAAGATAGTCTGTCTTGCAGGCACACACACACACACAAAAAATGCTTTGATGCTTTTGATTGTCTCTTGGTTCTTCCTCATTGGTTCCCATGTAAAGTGTCATTTGGTTGAGCTTTTTCTGGAGAACAGCATTTAGGCAGAAAGAATAGATGGAGATGCTCACGATATTCCAGTTCATGCTAGGCTTTCCCTTCCTGGAACTCTTTAATATGAATTGCTTTATATCGCTGATTATATTGTTGCTATTCTTCCTTTATGATTAGATTATTCAAGTGCATTTTGTATGTAAAGGTTTTCACACCGACTATAGCTTTAGCTGCACCAAACCCTTTGTGCAATAAAGATACAAAACAGACAAGACTACAAGTTGTTTGAAAGGAAAAAAAAAATCCTAATGTATCACTGTTAAAAAGCCACAGTCTTCAACAAATGTCTTCAATTGAATGGAACACTACTGAATTGACATTGTCTTCTAAATATTTTTTGGTGTCTCAAAGTTACAAATCTACAGAGTCTGTTTCATGTACTAAACACATAAATATATTCCCCAAATTTTATTGCTCAACTGTGACTTTTAAATTATACTTATGGTAAATAGATGCTGAACCCTAAAACACATAAAATCAATAAAGGTCTAATGATAATCAATTACGGAAAAGGAGGATATATATACAACTCATGAATTATAGAAAAATTGCATGAATAAATGTGTTTTTAAAAATTTAGAGCAACTTGATTCAACCCTATAAAATACTCTGTAGCAAGGTTTCTTATATGTACTTTATTTAATGAATACAGAAGACAAGTCTGAAATTATCCCAAGAGATGTTTGAACATTAGCTTCTCCACTTCCACTGGCTCTTTTTGTCTCTGAATTTCAAAATGATGAATTCTTTCTGCTTCAGAGGCAAAGTGAGATGGCTACCCATGACTTCTGAATTAGCAACAAGGGTACTTTCAGTTCTCAGCTTACCTGCCCTCTCTTTTCACACTGAACCCTGCTGACTGCACCACCCACCCAGGAACTTCTGCTTTCTTAGCATTCACAATGGCCTGGTCCTTCTTTCACTCACTCTCATTTGTCCTCGTCTTGCAATACAAGTTGCGCTCAGAATCTTTTAAATTTTTAAAAATATTGTTCTTCTTTTGATGCTTGTATAAATGATTTCATCAGTCCCATTTAATTAAACTATCTTCCTTTTATTCCGGAGACAGTTACAGCTCCAACTATCTGAACCAAAACCTGATCCCCAGGTAACCAGGTACCTCCAATTCAACAGATCAAAGTGGCAATTTTCCCAGTGAGACTGCCCTTCCTCCAGCATCTCTGCATTCAATTAATGTCACCCAAACAAAAAAACATGTGGCATCTCTCTGCCTTACCTCAAACATCCAAGCAGCTGAAATGTCTTACTAACTACTCCTTTGTTGGTCTCCCATTCCCAGTTTTGCCCTCCTAGGAGATGAAGTCCTCTCTCTTCTGCATGCTCACATCTCCTGCCCTCTCACATTACTCCAGAGGCACTGAGTTCTACCTCTATGAAATACCTTAGGGCACAGAAAGTACTTACAAGGGTTCTTGCCATATGTAAGAACTTCATAAATGCTAGCTGTTATCACTACTGCTACCATCCCCATCGCTCCTGTATCCCATATTTTATTACTAGTTATTCACTCTTATCCTGCTACTTCACATTACTCTGTCTTTCCTATTATCATTCCTTCTCCCTGGAATTGTTATGCTTGCCCAAATCCTCAGTCTTACAAATAAATAATAAAAGTTTTGTTCAGGCTCTTTCTCCTTTAACAAACCATCTCTAACATCTCAGATAATGCTAAATGCCCATATTTGAGGTCTCAGTAAAAATGTGAAAATATACATGTATGCATATACATCATTATATATATTAAATATACATTATAATTTATCTGTAAAGCTCTATTCTCTTTCTCTCTGTCTCACATACATGTATATGTACAGCTTCATGTAATGTAATCATCAGATTTTGTCTGCCATCTCAGTAGAGCAAGAATCAACAAAGTATAACCCTGGGACAAATCAGTCCACTTCTTGCTTTTTATGGTGCTGAGAATCAGATCCAAGGGTGCTTTACCACTAAGCTATACCCCCCAGTCCTTTTTATGGTGAGACAGAGTCTCACTAAGTTGCTAAGGTTAGTCTGGAACTTGTCTCAACGTCCTGAGTAGCTGGAATTATAGGTATACACTACTGCGCCTCGTTCACTTGCTGCTCTTATAAATCTGAAAAGAGAATATTATGGTTTGGATATGTATATTCCCCAACACTCATGTGTGAGACAATGCAAGAAAATTTAGAGGTGAAATGATTGGGTTATGACAGCCTTAACCTAATCAGTGTGTTAATCCGCTGTTAAGGATAAACTGGGTGGGAACCAGGGGCAGGTAGGGTGAGGCTGGAAAAGATGAGTCATGGGGGCCATGCCTTTGTGTTATATGTTTTATCCCTGTGAAATGAAGCTCTCTCTGCTTCCTGATTGCCAAGTCCTGATCTGCTTTCCTCCTCCACACCCTGATGTTCTGCCTTGCCTCAGGTCCAAAGCATTGAGTTGGCCATCTATGAACTAAGACCTCTGAAACTGAGCCAAGTAAACTTTTCTCCTCTGTATTGTTCTTGTCAGGTCTTTTGGTCAGAAGGATGAAAAAGCTGACTAGAACACTAGCATAACCATGTGTTTCTGTACCATCTGCAGCTGCTTGCATGCTACAACAGCAGAGTTTGGTGGTTGTGATAGAGAACAGGCGGCCCACAAAACCAAAACTATTTGCGGTCTGCTCAAGAGTTTCTCAACTGAAGCACTATTGTGATTTGAGACTGCATGATCCTTTGTCATAGAGGGGATGTCTTGTACACTGTGGGAAGCACAGTGTGTCAACATGCTTGGCCTCTACACACCAGGTGCCCACAGTGCATTCTACCCTCTTCACTTGTTATCCTTAACCATCCATCCTCCTTGGTTTCAACAACCAAAAGAGTTTTCAGACATTGTCAAATGTTCCCTGAGTTAAAATAGTCCCCAATAGAGAACTGCTAATCTGACCCTTTATAGAAAGAGTAACCAACCCCTAAACTATAAGGTCTTCCAGGGAAGAAACTGTGTGCAGTTCACTTTGCATTCCAAACACAGTGCCTACAACACAACAGAAATTCTTTAAATCAATCATTTAAAGGTAATTTGATAATTGTAAGAAACTACAAAGCAATCTAAATTTCCTAAGAGTTTTAAACTGGAATGGGATACTGGTGATCATAAAGCCAATACTCAATTTTGTAGCTGAGTTTTGCTTCCATTAGTATTTTAAACATCACCCATCAGAACTGTCACATAAATATCTATGAAAAAAAAGTTGTGTTAAGAAAGATAATTGTTGCTGTATTGTGTGCATCTAGGAATATGTGACAACAGATCCCATCATTATATACAACTTTAATGCACTAGTAAGAAAATTTTAAAAAAGAAAAAAAGATAATCTTTATCACAACCCATGTGATTGCTAGGAATTTAAAAGATATATAATCATGGAATTCATATTTCGTATGTGCACACATATTTCATTTATTCATGAATGAAATTTTTTTACTGTGTTTATAAAGATGACATTATTCTCATGTGGTGGATGTGATCATTTTAATTGTGGTCAAAATAAATTATGGGGGAAGTAGTAGCTTCCTTACAGTCAAGAACTTCATTTGAAGGATGTAAATTGCTTTCCATGCTTTAATAAGCTGATATACATATATGCATATATATATGTATCCATATATATATATGATTGTTGGAACTGCAAAACCTTCTCTCCCTTCAAAAGATTATATGCATGGCAGAAAAGCTAATGAGTCACAATAGGACATTGTAAGGACCAAATGAATAACAATAATGCTAACATGTATTGAGCATTCACTACGTGCCAGACTCAGATGAAAACTTATTGTATCATCTCTATCTGAGCTCCCTAACTTTAAGTAGTGGTTACTATCAAGATAGCCTATACTGTCCATGAAAAGGGCACGTTTCAGAGAAGCTAAGTAACTTGTCTACGGCGTATAGGGAGGAAGCAGCAAAACCTAAATTTGACCCTGACTGTCTCTAAAGTCTGAGTGCACGCACACACATGCACACACCTTGGAATTCAAAAAACGAGAAAAGACCACTGTTAATGCAATAATCAGACAAGCATGGGGCCAGGAGCCATGCCCTTGGAGAGAGAGTAAGAGTCAGGCACAAGAGAGAGAGAAAAAAACATTCTTGGCTATAAAAACCAAAGAAAAAAGTGTTAGAAGCAAAGATTAAAAATATCAATAGGATAACATGAAATGGCAACTCTGACTCAATATAAGAAGGATCCACAGTGACATGGAGGCAATATGGAGGCCAAACTACTAAAGACCTTAGCCAAGAGGCTGAAGAAGGCAGGCCCAAAGAGCAGCCCAAATAGCCAAGTGGGGCAGAGGGCAGAATGGACAGTAGGGCAGAGAAAATGAAGAGGAACACTGACTGTGACACCTAAGTGGGCAAGGCTGAGGGAGAGGTGGGCATGAAGGTCCAGAAAGGAAAGAACAGGAAAGGAAGGAGGACGGTAACAAGGCCATTGCCAATGGGACGTTACAAGAGATTAGAGGAGGGAGAGGAGAAACAAGGGGACTAGAAGGAAATCTCCATGCCTACTCCAAGGTTTCCAGCTTGAGTGAATGGGTGACACAGAAGCAGCTACTCTGAGCCTACTGGATCACAGATGGATATGCCCCATGCCTCACGTCCCATGCCACCCACTTAGCACCTGCCCCACCTCTCTTTTAGAAGAGACACAAGCCAGCCTGTGCTGGCTGTCTCATTTTCCTTTCTCAAACCTCATATCCTTTTTTTGGTTTTGTTTTCTATTGTCTCCTTCTCTACCACCTCCTAGAAACAGGTGTTCTTTTGTTTTCTTCTTGAGTTGAAGAAAGCACAGGTCAAGGAAAAGGTTTTATGCATGGCAAAAGTTAGAGAAACACATAGAAGGCAAAGGTCAAGGTACCAGAGAAAAGTTCTATGGATCTGCTGTACAAGGTACATGTAGTCAACAGTACTACTGCGCACTTAAAAAATCATTAGGGGGTGATAGGTTTCGTGTAATATGGTTTTTGACACAATTGAAAAGATAAAAAGCCAAAGATATGTGTATATTAAGAGAATGGTGAAGAGTAACATTCAGGAGGTGAGAGCAACAGGAAGTTGCAAGTGCAAGTGAACAGGTGAGCTTAAAAGACAGAGCCACTGTGCTCTAGGATAAAGGGACAGAGGAAATCATCATTGATATGGGATAAACAGGGGAGGGAGACTCTGAGGTGGAGAGAAGGTTGATTATCTGACATCGCCTGGCTTGCAACGCATGTAGTCACTTCCTTCGTTCCTCTTCTCACCACTCCTGCTGAGTCACAGACACATGATCACCTTTACTTTTCTTGGATGTGCCAAGCTGTCCATCGCTTTGGGTCCCTTCTGTCCTTGTAGATTACTCTGATTGGAATGGCCTCTCTCCAGATCTCTGTGGCTGATTCTGTTATTTATAGATCTCAGCTTCATAATCTCTGAACGGTCCTTCCCTAGCACTCAGTTGAATAAACCCGCTCACTCTCTTACTATTCTCTCATTTTCTTCAAACCACTTGTCATTTTCTGAGAATATTTTAAGAGGTTGTTTTCACGTGTACTTTGAATCTCCTTCAACACAATGCTGATTCCATTGGTTCGGAGACATGCTGTCACAGTGTTAATGAAGACCAAAAATCAAAAAGAGAGGAAATCCTCAAAATGACTAAATCTCAGACTCCAACACGTATGATCTAACAACACACCAGGCATTCCATGACTAGTCACTGCCCTCAGGAAAAAGTGATTGCATGAGGTACTGTGGAGAAAATTAACATAAGCAGAAAATAGAACTCCAGGGCAATACTTCTATAACTGATGGTCACCAATATTTATGAGCTTTTTAAAGAATATTTTCAATACGGTCATGTACCAGGACCTAGGTTTAATTCTGAAGGAACTATTTCAGCCATGTAAATGCTTGTTCCTGCCTTGTACAATCCCGGTCGATTGGGGAGACATGCAAACACAGGTCATTAACAATGTTAAGAGAACTCCAGTAACAATTAGCAGTATGATGAAGATATGAACTGGGGATTGTGAGATGCCATGATATTGTGCTTCTAACTTAGGCAAGGGAAAACAAGAAAACAATTCTACTGAACTATTATGGCTACTGAGGTTCAGAGTTTGGCATGTGGATATAGAGGGTCAAGGGTCAAGGGTCTCTACCTTGAGGTAGAGAAGAGAAGAGGTGCATACATCCCTCCCAAGAAGATTTTCATTAAGTAAGGAGTAAAGTGAACAGGAGACAGGATGAAGGAAATGATTTTGAACATATGTCCAGAGAGGGGACAGACCAAAAACTAACCAAAGAGAGAGGGAGTCTTCAAAGATGCTAAATCTTAGAAAAGGCTCCCCCTGGGGGAAAAAAAGAGTAGTATTTACTCTTGGAGAGAGGAGAAGAGTGCATCCTAGAAGCCAGGAGGAAAGAGGATACCAAGGAGTATTTCTAAAGATAAATTCAGGGATGTGGATAGGGAGCTGTTTAGCAGGGCTAAGCTGAACAGCTTCTATTTTCTGCACGAAGGATTAATTGGACCATATGCTGATACTGGCTGTCGAGGGCACAGCTGAGGGAAAGGGAAGGAGGAGAATTTTATTGGTTGATAATTGGTGTGCCATGTTGCTACCCTATGCTGCATCTTTACTGCTTTTTAAAGTGACAAATGTGCCTTTATCTACCTCTTGAAATCTGTGCAGAAATGAGTGTGACACACTGTCCACATGGGGTGCAGAGCACAAGGTTACAAAGACACCATAACAATAATGGAATAATCATTTCTGCATTTGCAAAACAATTTTAAAAGACATTAGCTAATTAATTAGCTCAATGATTGTTTTATCCCTGTAGGTATATGTGTACAAGAACTAGCTTTTTTTTTTTTTAACATCATTTGAGGCATTCGAAAAACACAAGAGATTTTGTCTCAGTGGGAATGTTGTGGTAGATTACATTTGCTGTAAATAAGTGACATTTTTAGAAAGCAATGAGTTCCACTGAATTTATCCTGAAGAGGAAGAAAAATTGCAAAGCTAAATAAGAGATTCCCAAAATCAGAGTGAAAATTCATAATACATCTAGGGCATTGGAAACAAATAGCTCCAACATCACAAAAAATACTAAGTTGAATCAAAAGCAAAGATGAGCTCCCTAGCTCAAGACAAAGGCATTCCTCTGCGTGGCATTTATACCAAGAAAGGCTTCTTCCCTCTCAGATCTGACGATGAAAATCATCCCTCTGTTAAGAGGTTGAGCAATATCAATTTGGCCAAAGTGGGAAATCAAGCAAAAACTACTTCTTCTCACAAGGATCATTGGCAAGGTGAAAGAAGTAGATAATTGTATTCATTCCCCAGCAGGATGCTTTCATCTGATTCGATGACCTTCCTTATAAAGTGATAGTGACAGGCCCCTCCCTACAGGGGGCTGAACCATGGAACCACTCGCCTTTTATCCAGAGTTGATTTCAGTTTCCATGTCTTGAGTTAGATATGGCAGCAGGGGCCATAGTGGCAGCACCTCTCAACTCCAATACCCATGTGAATGAGCACACTCTAAATTAAAATTAGCCATGATCATAGAAGTTGCCTAAAGTTTTTGTGAAAATTAAATTAGGGAATATGTTTGAAGCACATAGCATAGTGGACACATAACACCTCATGCACACTCATGCGAGTCTGGGCTTGGTGGTCATTAGTCTCATTTACTGTGGCTGTTATGATTGTAATTGTTGTGGTTGTGATGGTTTGGGAGCAGATACCAGAGAATGACTGAGGAAAGGGAAATAATTAAAAATGACTGACAGGTGATGGTAATGGCTGGGAACCTCAACTCCTACCACAAGGGCAACCCAGAGAGTCTCCACGGGATATCTCCAGTCAGTACTTGGAGATTAATGAGGAAAGTCCTGGTCAAATCAACCAACATTTTCCTTTCCTTTCCTTTCCTTTCCTTTCCTTTCCTTTCCTTTCCTTTCCTTTCCTTTCTTTTCCTTTTCTTTCCTTTCCTTTCCTTTTTCCTTTCCTTTCCTTCTTTTTTTTAACTTTTTATTAAGGAGTTGAATTATTGTATGATCATAAATGCATATAAAGTAGCAATATGATATGCATATGTTCTTAAGCCAGAATTACCCCCACATCGCCCACACCCCAGTCTCTTGATTCTTCTATATTTTGCCCCTACAAATGATATAAATGCTTAGATTGTGAATTTTCCAGAATTAAATGATTGCATAAGTAGTATTTGGATTCTCAGGGAGGTAAAGAGTATGCTAAATTGTTGATTTCTTCCTAGATCCCTCCCTATTTTCCATTCCTCTCCTTGCCCCACACCTGTCCCCTCCCTTCCCCCCCCCCACGTATCTATGGTTGCCCTAGATTATGTGTTGCTATGCCTTTGCTGTGCCTAATACATGGGTTTGACTACCTTTCACCCAAGCCTGAGTTTATCTTTAGTTCTTCTTAAGAATATTTAATCTCACCTCCATGGGAAAGCCCTTTGTATAAAGAAACTCTCACCAAAAAAAAAAAAGGGCAAGCCGTCTTTCTTTTCTTCTCTCAAGGTAGAGGACCCTAGATTTGTTGGTTAACCCTTTTTCATGTCGGGATCTTGAAGGCCTTCGTTTGAGTATTCAGCTCTAAACATGTCCTCATTCATCATTTAGTTAACAATTTAAAAGTTTATCGTCCAGTTGAATGGTACATCTCCTGTAATCATACTAACACACAGTGATGATGATGATGATGATAATGATATAAATGGAATTTGCTGAGATTTTCTACATTTCACACATGCTTATAAGTATTTTACAAGTATTATTTTAATTAATACAATAAATCTATGAAGTTTGTACTTTTACTGTCCACATTTAGTAAATAAGCAAAATGAGGTTAGGTAACTCAACCCACATCATATAGCTAGTAGGAGTGTTGAGCTTTGCCAACAGGAATTCTATGCCCAGAGACATCTTTCTTAGGCATAAGACTATATTGCAGAATGGTCAGATCTTTTGTTTTACAGGTTTCACCTCTATGAATACAGACTCAGTCACATAGGCACATATCTTCTATAATTTCTAGTTCTCTGCCATTCATAAAGTTGATAAGCCTATTCTCTTCTGTTTCCTCAAATCCCTAAGATAAATGTTCAGTAAGACAGAGCCTTGTAACATCCAATAGAAACATCCATGCAGGTCAAAATAGATTCACGCATCAGGACCCGTGGGTATATTTAACCAGTTTCTCAATTGAATTGCCTTTGTATCCAACCCCTACTTCTCCATTTTGACATCAGAACATCACAAAATGTATTATTAAAACCTTGCTGCTATTTAACTAATGCCATAGTACTTCCCTGAGTCATCAGTATACTCCTCCTGAATGGACATGTCATCTTCGTTGGTCTGATACAGCTTTTTCCTTAGTGTTCTTAATGGATGATGGCAGTCACGTTTATCACTCTTCTCTGCTACAGGCTCATACCAGCAGTTAACACAATCCAAAGTCTTACCCAGATTCCAATTAAGCTCATGTAGATGGCATTATCTACATTTTTTCCATCTCTGTTCTATGGATGCTCCTTCATTGTCTGGCATTCCTCAAAAGCCTCCAGTTTCAGAAATCATAATTACAAATTGTTCTGTATCTGGAATATCATTCATCCAAGAGAAGAAATTTAAATTAACAGCAGTTAGGTGCTAAGGTGCTCCAATATGAAATATGCCCTGATTTTTTCCTTTTTTTTTTTAAATCCAAAAACCCATCAATGGGGCCAAATAGGAGCATGAAGAATGTTCATTGTAAAAATCTCAATGCTGCAAATGACAGAAAATAGGCCCAAAGTGATTTTGCCAAGGAGGGGCCTCATGACTGGAAAATCAGTGGCAGTATAAGTTGAAGAACATTTGATCCAGAGAAGTCAAAATGTCACAAGGATCTAGTTTCTCCCCATCTAGTTTTCTTCAGTATGTCTTCATATCTGCTGTGCCAGATGGAGGCCAGTACCTCTATCAAATACCATCCCAACTTTTGGGCCAAAGCAAATTAAGAGCCTCCTCTCTGCAGCAGACAGACCAAAGTTTGGAACCTGAATGTCACTGATAGTAATTAGGTTAGGTTCTCATCCACAAATAAAATACCAAAAACCAGAGGGATGGAAATCCCTGATTCACTTAGAAATCTCAAGCTAATGGAGTCAGGTATGAAGGAGTGCCACTGAGTCACTGGATTTAAAATAGAACAGAAATCAAGAAATATTTATCACAGGAAGGGAGAATGGATACCAGGTAGACAAAAGGAAACATATTTATTAAATCTTCTTCACCACCAAATAGTCAATTTAATAAGTACCAGATCCTTCTTAATAATTTTTCTCGGCATTAATGGAAGAATGTGTTTCTCTTTATTTTAGCACTGCAATACCAAGGACCTTTGAGACATCAGCACACTTGATACTATTCCTTAGCTCCATGTGTACAATTTCTTCACAGCCACCTTTGGCTAAGTGTTCACACTTGGCCCCTCATCAACAAGCATAAAGCATCATAAATCCCCACTATATTGGGATCTTTATTAGCATTTCCTCTGTGCCACAGAGTGCCAATCTTTCTCTCTCTCTCATTATGCATTCCAGTTCCTTATAATCCAGAAAACAACCTCTTTTCCAGAAGATCCAATTTACCCTCTTTACAAAAATGTCATTCTTAAATTGAATCATACAAAATAGCCAATATTTGATATTTTTAACCCACAAAATGGCAATATTTTATGTCCAGCCTATGTACAGTGTTAGTTTACTGCGACGACCATAAGAGAGGGCTACAGATTGGTGCACTTAAATCACAGATATTTGTTTTCTCATACTCCAGGAGACTAGAACTCCAAGGTCCAGGTGTTATCTGGTTGGTTTTTTCTGAAGTCTGTCCCAGGCTAGTGGACGACTGTCTTCCACCTGTCTCCCCAGAGTTTTATCCCTTTGTGTGTGCCCATGTCTTAACCTCTCCTCTTATAAAGATACCAGTAGCAAACAGTAACAAACTAAGGGTTAGATCTTCAACATACACATTTTGGGTAAATATAATTTAGCCATAACAACCCAACAGATAGCTCTTAAGATATGGTTTCTCTTTCTTTCTTCTGTCACATGTCCATTTCCTGGACTCTGATTCATGTACCTACTTCCTTCTATCTTGCTCAAATACTATTCTTCTTGGTCTCCTTTTTGTATTACGTCTTTCATTCTGCCAAGACATTCTTATCACCAAGCCCATAGACTGCTTTCTGCACATCTTCCTAACACAAGGGAATGAATTCCACCTTGGAATTCAAAACTTAATGAGCAATAATTTTTTATCTATATGCATTTGCAAGAAATTCTCTAGAGTCATGTACCTTTGGCTTGGCAGTGATTACTATCCTCATTCTATAGATCAAAATGGGGATACATTGAGAGGTTATATTCTTAAAATTATACCTGGTTCTGGGAGCTAAGCTTCCATTCAGTAGTTCTTTTTATTAAACTACACTGGACTCTCCTAACTTCTGCAGTTTTTTAATTGTAGAACCAGTAAAAAGTAAAGAACAACAAGTGATTCCTTGGCCTGAACTAATTTTGTTTTAATTAATAAAAAATATAATATATAAATAATAAACACATTAACATGTATGATATTTTATATTTTATTAAGTACTTCCATTTCTTTAAATCTCATTTTCTCCATACACAAAAATGTTTAAAGTAAGGCATCTGTCTCCACAGATGAAAGCTCCCAGGCCCAAGGCAGTCAAGTGGCTTTCGAAATATCAGGTAACTGGTAAGGAATACATCTAGGCTAAACCGAAGACTGGGACTTGTGCTTGCACAAGCCCACACTCCCTTCTTCTCCCACACTGACTGAAATTCGCATTTGATCTTTGCTAAACCTGGGGCTGCACAGTGTTCTTAATGCTAGGAGCAAGGAAATGTTTAGGCCCAATGCTGTAACCTAAATACACCTGCTCATATACAGAGGCATTTGTCACCACCTGAGCAATCAGGAAAGATACCAGCCAGATTAGCTTGGTAAGAAGTGGTCTGAGGAAAAAGGGGACTAGGGAAGGAAAAAAGATGGTAAATAAAGAAGTTAAAGGACAATGCAAAAGTATCACCAAAAGAGATATTAGGGTATTTGGGGTAGCAAAGAGATAGCATCAAAAGAAAGTAAGACAGAGTAACATAAAATGAGCATATTTGTAAAAAAAATTTTTAAAAAGCAACAACAAACACATTATCCCAGAGCCCGCAGGTGCCAGCAATTCAAATAAACGTATAGCAATTAACAGAATTAACACAGCCTTAAATAGCTTGGCTCACCAGATGTGGACTCTGATCAGGGTTCTATAAAATGTAAAGTTATTATAGATTAAACCATTAATCATCTGTTCAGAGACTATCTCTGGCTGCAAAACCCCATTCAGTTTTAAATGGCTAATAATCACGAAAGGATGTGGAATGTAATGTGCACAATGATGTTCTACCCAATTCTTTTCGCTTTAAATATGTGTTCAAATTCTCCTGATTTTCCTTCCTCCCTGTTAGAGATGCCGAGAGATGAGGGGTGAGATAGGCCAGGCTGTCCTTTTAAAGATCTCAAGCAGCAACTTGGACTCGCCATGGCCAATAAGGGACACCAACACACTAGGGTAGAAGTAAGAGATTGAGGAGAAAGGAAGAGGATACAGGAAGAACCAAATCAAACAGCACAGAAGGTCCACCACATAGGAGGGGATCAGATGGGCTTGCGTTGGGCCCCTGGTCCTGGTGGGGAGGTGAACTGATGGAATCTCTCTGTGAAACTCGGGTTTAGCTTGATTTTCCTCTACTACTTGGTTCTTCATCCAAACACAGTAGCTCAGGAATGCCAGGAGCAGAGGAAAGAAGCAATGGGCTTCCTGATAGGGAGGGTTGCTAGAAACTGAAATGGGAGTCAAGAGGAAGCTCTTTTCTTCGGAAACTTTAGGACTCAGTAAGACTTCCCCTGCCCAATGCTGAAGTTGATGGGCCACTCTTTCCATCCCTGCCCTTCATCCTCCTAGAGGGAAAAATTTATTAGGTGAAGTAGTAGCTAGGCTAACTTCAATTCCTCAAAGAATTCAGGCCTGATAAGCAAGAATGACGATGTCATTCCACTGCTGGAAGTCCTTCAGGGGCTTCCACTGTCTCGATAATAAAGTCCGATGTCACAGCATTAAATGAAGCTCTCTCTAACCTGACTCCTACCTATTTGCAGCCATACCTCCAAAACTCCTAATCTTAAATTTTATGCTCTGAAACCAGCCAGCTGTTTGTAGTTTCTTCACCAAGATAGGACTATGTGTGCTACCTCTTTGTCCTTGCTCATGCTGTCTCACCGTCCTGGAGTACCACACCCCCAATCTTCCCTGTTCCGCCCATGCATCTTCATGTCCCACCTTGGGCACTTTCTCCATATGCCTTCCCTGAACTCCAGGTGCATTAAGTCTTTCTCCACAGCAGCCCGCTGCGAGTAGGGATGCCTGTTTTATGCATTAATTGCCCCTTCTTGGCATCACTGGTGTAACTCTGTTTCCCTCTATTAAGGATGAGGTTCTCTGAAGCAGGCCCCATATTTGCTTCATCATCTTTGGGTCTCGGCAGTTCTTGGCATGTTGTATGATTTCAGTATTTATCAGTTCATGGATTGAATGCTTGGTTCTCCCCAAAGTCCGTATGTTGCAATCCTAACCACAAGGTACTTGGAGGTGGGGCCTTTGGGAAGTGATAGGTCTTGGGGGTGAAGCCCTCATGATAGGATTAGCACCTTCGTAAAAGGAAGCCCAGAGGGCCCTCTGTCCCTCTTTCCACCAAGTGAGGATACAATGAGAAGGGAGTAGTTTGCAAACAGGAAGAACTCAGAAGTCCTCTCCAGATTTGTGACCACACTGCATCCTGACCTCAGACCTGCAGTCTCCATAACTATGGGAAACACATATTTCTTATAATCCAACCAATCTATGGCACTTTGTTATAACAACCCACATTAAGACACTATTGGTCTAAATGCCACCAGATTTTAGAGCTCCAAGAGGTTAGCTCATTCACTCAGGTACATATTCCGGACATTTATTCCAGAACAATTTTTCAGTGCCACTGACTGTTCCAGGTGCACCAGACCAGGCTTTGTCATCGTGGGGCTCACATTTTAACAAAGGGAAATTGACAGTGTTCCATGAACAACTGAAGGCCACAAGCAAAGGAATGATTGAGGCAGGGTGGGTAAATGATTCCTACTTCAGCAAATATGAGAGAAATTTAGTTGGGCAAACTTCAGAAAAAAATTTTCCCCATCAAATGACTTCCCATATGGGAAATATAGAAATAGGCGTGCTTGCATGTATATTTGTGTACAGGTATATTCATAAACTGTTTATAGTATACATTAGGAAAACCTTAGTAATTACTATAGTAAGTGGTTACTATCATACAATGCTGCTCAGCTCATGCACATCATTTCCCTCGTTCTTAAGAATGCAGCAGAGATCTATGATCCCCATTTTAAAGGTCAGCAAACAAAAATGGGTCAATGGCTTACACCAGCACACACAGCCAGTGATATAACTGGCATTCCTAATCAGGTTCTATGGTTTTAAAACAAATATTCTTTTCATTATATTATGATGCCTTTCGCAAAGGCTTTTCTAACCTGTTCTTCCTACAAGAGGTTCCAACATAGTCCTCTTAGCTTTGCTGAGGGCCTTACTGCAATATTTCCCTCTTATCATATAGTGGAGAGGGGGGCTTGAAAACTTCAACTATTACCATGACAAGATATTCTTTAGTCCTCCCAAGAAAGTTGAGTGGTCAATAGTGCCTAAAAGCATTTACCTAATAAAAATATGTATTAATTTATAAACATGCTATTTCACTTAGCAAATATTTATGGAAGTTCACTGAGTACCAAGAACCATTTTGGGAGCTGGAGACACAGCAAGAACAAACATAAGATGTTACATTAAAACATGAAGTTAAACAAGATGCTACGGTACTCCAGTGGACATGAATCTTATATTAGCAGTGAGGGTGTGCAGAGAACCACAATTATTTGATGACAACTTGATAGTGTAGTTAGGATGTGTGCACACAGGTAAAATCCACAGTCACTTTGGCACTATAGCAGAGTAAAGTAGCTACAGTTCCAAAGACAAAATCTGTTCATGCTGTAGGAAAGAAGCATCCATGATCTTAGAACAGAGTTCCCATTGTCCCTTCACCAAGTCCCCAGTTTGATGAAAATGACACTTAAAAGGCACCCAGCTCCACCTCGGGCAACGTAGAGACACAGAAAGAGAGGACAGGAAAAGGCAGATAGAGAGACTGGGAAGAGGAGATGGCTTTTTATAACAGGAGAGGCTGTCCTAGGTTAAACAGGCAACCTGGGAAAGTGGGCTTGATCCAGGAACTAAATCCTGACATAGCTGGAAGCTCTGTCAATTAATTTGTCAAAGATAAATACTAAGAGTAAGAAATTTCTCCAGACTTGCTCCGAGGCAAATGAATTATAATGATTAAATAGAAGAAAATAACATACCAGACCTTCATTCACTCCGTTATGCTCACTCAGATGCAAGAGAAAGTGTCCCAGCCTATGCCCAGACACTGCTGCCTATGGAAAGCAGAGGTGGGTGGACTTAAAGGTCTCCTTTTGCCTGTATTTCCCTCAATGTATGGGACATTCCTTTTTCTTACTTGGTTTGGATTTAAATGCATATGTGTGCTGCTAGCTAAAATTTGGGAATTTTTTTTTTTTGAGAGAGAAGGACAGTGAGAAAGAGAGAGAGAATCATTTTATTATTATTATTATTATTATTGAGTTTTTCACATGGCTTTCATTGCTCTGTCACTTAGTTGTGTACTTGGGTGCTGGGATTTGAACCCACGTAATTGTGAATGCCAGGCAAGCACCTTAACCGCTGAGCCACTGCTCCAGCCCCTAAAATTTGGGAATTTTTAAAATGACCAATTACAGTTGTTTTCTATTATTGACCCTGATTTTCAGAAATGGCTTTAACTTTTGAGCTATTAAAAGACACAGACTTTGGAAGCTTTGTGCTTTCTACCTGGGGTGGGTGTGTGTGGGTGGGTGTGGGTGTGGGTGTGAGTGGATTTTATTTCCTCTGGTTTCCAAATGGATAAAATTATCAAAGATATCTTATGTTTTTCTGAGTCTTGTTTCAAAACATTTCGGGACATCCTTCCTGATTAATAGGTAAAAGATTTGGGGTTGGGAAATGGATCATTTATTTCAAAATGCATAATTGAGAGATGGTTTGTGATCATTGTGAAGCGGGGACAGGTTGTACTAAATCCCCTCCAGGAAAATTCCAAGCTCAGGGCTGCTTCACTGTACCTGGATGAGCATTCCAGGGTCCACTCATTGCTGAGCCCCATCCTCTTTTTCTGGTGAATTCCAATTCCAACGTAGTATGATTTAACAGTGTTTAAGAACCTTTCCGGGTCCGCTAGACATTGAGTAGTTTACGCCTTTATTCTATCGAAATAGGAGTAAATCCCAGGGAACAAGTGCTCTATGCCTACCATAATCTTTCAGAAATGACAGTGGAGCCCCTGAGGCCAGCAGAAGCTGAGGCAACACCCAGCAGAGAAAGGAAAGCAGTCTTGGATTCTTCTCTTAATTCGTCCTTCAGAGGAGAACAATACAAAGCTATAATTGGATTTCTCTCCCCTTTGTCATGTCTCTCCTTTCTACCCCTTCCTCTCAAATCACACATGGTTTATTGCAACCAGGCTCAGCTCAAATGTCACTTCCTCTCTAAAACTGACTCCCACTTAAAATTTATCTGTTTCTTCCACTCAGTCAGAGCATTTAGTCTTTGGCTTTGAACACATGGTGCCTTACACTGTACTTATTCACTTACTGATCTCATCTCCCTTCCTAGATTATAACATCTTCCAACATGGAGACCACGGCTTGTAAAGAACCATCGGGTTTAGTTACAGCCCATTAAAGGGCACTCAATGCTTATTTGATCAATTGGGCCATTCAGGATTTCCCGACTGTGCACCTCCTCTGTGCCAGGCATAACAGACACAATTCCTGTCTTGATGTGGCTCAGAGTCCAGCAGCAGGAATGAGCCCATGTGCAGTGCCACCTCATATATATCTGCTGTTTGACAAATTTCAAATAACCATAATAAGAATAAAGCATATGCCCCGAGAGGAGGCTCATAAGATGTCACAAGGGATCTTTCTCTACAAGAAAGAACACTGTTAGCTTCCCAAGGAATTTCCCTGGGGAAATGGTAAAGATATCTTAGGCCATCAAGCTTAGCTTAGATTAAACAAAATGTACAGTGTACCACTCTGATGACACAATATTCTGAAAGAATTCTACCAAATCTAGTCTGATTCTTTTTGCCTCAACAATTGACCTTAGAGATTGAACTTACACTTGACTGAAGCTCCTTTGCTCTCAGACAGAGGTCCCAACACGTCAGCTACAATGGTAATAAATGTGTAATGGCAAAGCCTCACTCTTTCTCACAGCTGTAGCTACCAGCTCTCAGGGAAGAAAGGGAAGAAAGAAAAGCCTTCATGTTATATTCTGAGAATTTTCCTTCATCTCAAATAATGAGATGCTTGGGAATGCCGGGCTTGACAAAGGTAAAATAATGCATGTGCTATATTTTGGAAAAGGCACATAATCACAAATTGAACCATTTTTAGCTAAGGCATCTCTACCTGCCAAGGGAAAAGCACAAAATCAAACTTCACACTCATCTAGTTCCTTCTGATTTCAAAGGCCTTGCATCTGTGTTACTGCATTTAGTTTATAAAGCACAGCCACTTAACGGGATAAGATTCTCAGTTAGTTAAATGAGGAAACAGAACAATAGAGTATTTAAGTGGCAAACCAAACGTCACCTAACCAGCTTAAGCTGGGACTAAATGGTAGGACCCCTGCTTCCAAGTTCAGGGCCTTTTCTGCTTCAACCTCTCATGAGGACAGGCGCAGTCATTGATCTAGAAATCGCATTGTTCTTAAACAGAAGTTGGGTGGACTTTACCTCCTTAAGGCAGCCCATGAAGTTGTTGCTCACAGGTGAACCTGGCAAGTCAGCGGTGCTTGGGCTTCCTCCCACGTAGAAGAAGTCATCTGAGCCCAGCATAGTGTAGTCCTCCTGCGTGTAGCCCGTCGTGGTAAGAATGCCATCCACAGAAATTGTCACCTGGTGGTAGGACATAGGGACAAAAAAAAAAAATCCCAGCAATGACCTTACAGTCCTATCAAAACCTAATGGCTTCCCCTACTTGTGGCATCACTTTCATTACGATTTTGATGAGGTATTCTTTCTAATTTGGTTTGATTTTGATATATGCAGCCAAGTTCCATTTTCTGGTCTGACTTCCTGTGTCCCAAGCCTACAGTATTCCCCTGCAGACCCACGGGAGATTGGTTAGTACTGCCAAACTGAGCACCTTGTTCTAGTAATTGCACACTTCACTCAGGCTAGAAAATGGAACCATCCTCAGGCGATATCACTTGTCTCAGTTCATTGCTAAAATGATTTTTTTCTTAGATGATTGTTATTTATGATGGTAATGGAAAACAGCAAAGGAGACATTGGACAATGAGTTTGTTAGGGGTTGGTCTTTGGTTGTGGATTTTTTTTTTCCTTTTTTCTTTTCTTTTTTATTTGTTTCTTTTTTGGCTCACACCACACTGACAAACATGCATTCAGGGAGAAAAGAGAAGGGTCTCTATTCTGATGTGTGAAGGATGATAACATGCCAAGGACTACCCCAAGATAACCAGCCCCTGCCCGCCCTCCACTGCCATCACCACCAACAGAAGAAATGACCCCAACCAAAAAGCCAACTCAAACAAAAAGAAAGGAATGATGAGGCATGATAACCAAAATAAAAACGATGCTCATGGGGGAAAAATAGCACCCACACACCCAGCACCCAGGAAAGGAGTGGAGGGCAGAGAAAAGATAGCACCTCAAAGCATGCACACACCACACACTGCCACACCCATGCAAAAATTATCTGGAGCCAAGAGAGAAGGCAGAAGAACAAAAGTGGGGATGTGGGAGAGGGTGGAGAGAAATAAGGAACTAAAATCCACTTCACACTTGCATGCATTGAAAAACTGAAGAACAAGATGGAAGTGGAGGGGGAGAAAATTAAAAGATAATCTTTCCCCTGCCTGTCACCTCCCTCACTAAAAAAAAAAAAAAAGAAAGAAAGAAAGAAAGAAAAGGAAGAAAAAAAAAGAAAAGAAAAAGTCCAAACCCAACCCCAAGATGTATGAAGGATGAGAGGAGAATGAAAATTGCGGGTAGCAGGGGAGAGAAGAATGTGGAATTGGGTTGATGGTTGCTAGGTTGTTAGTAATGAGGAGGAAAATGAGGAACAAATTCTGATGCCAATGGGGATTCCACGAGACAGGACCATGCCATGCAGAGTTTGTATGGAGAACACAAATGGCGGAGCTTCCTTTGGCCACGGTGGGGAAATAAGGTAAAAGAAGGGACAGGAAGAGTCTAGGAAGCAGAGCACTTTCCTCCCCAGATCACCTGTGGTGGCTGTGGCCACGCAAAAGGGAAAGAGAGAAGGGATTAAGGAGCGGGAAGGAGAAAAAAGAAAGGAGGAAGAGAGGGAGAAGAAGACATGGAGAGAAGAAAGTCCTCACTAGAAATCTCTGTGGTCCCTCGTCTGTCACTCAGAAGTGGCAAAATAAGAAAACAAAACAAAAATTTAACTAAATAGATAAATTTATTTTTTAAAAAATACTTTGGGGGCGGAGTGGGAAAAAGCCTAAAAGAGTGGAGAAAAGGAAAGTGTCCCCACCAAACTCCATCAAATATCATTTCCAGGAGAGGTGCTTCCCTTTCCATTTTTATTTTTTTTTAAAGAAAGGTTTGCATTTAATTTAACAAAAAAAATTGGAAGAGAAGAAGAAACAAGTCTAAAGAGGATAAAAGGGGGGTTTAGGGAGGAAAAGAGGGCAACACACGGCAAACCCAAAAAAAGAGACAATAAGAATGATATCTACCAGACAATGTAGTTTGTTTACCATAGCGTGTCCGATGCCTGAGTGCTTTGCGGAGAAGGGGGAAGAAAGGAAATTAAAAATTGTGAACAGAACGATTGTTAATTAAAAAAATTAAAAACAAAGATGAGTCGTTAGGGTGTTAGTACATTAGTCGGTTAGTAAAATGACACATTGCATGAATGATCTTGTGTTAGTTTCTCAAAATAAAGGCACCCAACACAGAAAGAGAGAGTGGGGAGACAATGAGACCAAGACTCTGTGGAGAACCTTGCCACTCAGGTCACAGCCAGGAAGGGAGCTGTGGCTCACCAGATACCACTCAGCCACACCCCGATACAGTTAGAGTTAGCTTCATACTTACGTACCATGGGCTCTTCTGAATAACTCCCCTGGTCCCTACCCACCCTCACCCATACCCACATGCCCCTGTTCTGTAGAAAAGACCCCCCATGTGTAGATAAATAGAAAGAACTGAAATACCAGCATGTTGGTGTTCAGTTTTTGAT
The DNA here is from genome assembly GCA_004027875.1 of Aplodontia rufa. Classification (NCBI taxonomy): domain Eukaryota; kingdom Metazoa; phylum Chordata; class Mammalia; order Rodentia; family Aplodontiidae; genus Aplodontia; species Aplodontia rufa. The sequence continues at coordinate 46,008 of PVKS010004121.1, forward strand.
TTTTCATATGTATCGGACTATGGTGACATTCTCTTTAAAGAAATTTAAACAACCACAGATCTTTCCCAGCAGAGAAGGACTACACTACACAAAATACTCTAGGTTTCCCTAGGTAACTTAAAGATTCATGGTCCTCTTAATTTTTGTGGGTTCATGCAGCTGGAGGGGAGTTTCTCCTTTTTCCTTAACTCAATTCCAAATAATTGTTAATTAGAATACATCAAAAAATTAGTCTTCTTCATTACCCAATGAGGTGATTATCTTGCTTACTTTGCCAGAATACTTCCTGCTGGACACCTCTTCCCCATTCCTCTTAAACATTGCTTTTCAAGTTTTTAGGCAATTTCTTGCGTGGAGAGCAGGGAGAATGGCAGGTTAAACACAATTGGAGAGGCCCTACAATTAGTATCTTGCTAATTTCAAAGGCTAAGTTGCCAGCACACCCTGAGCTGGGAGGCTGGAAGAGTGGCAAACAGGTTACCCAGTGCTGTGTTCACGGCTTAACAAAAGTAGACCCCAGAGGTAAAGCAATTACAGAGATGAGTGTGACCTTGGACTCAGGCGAGGTAAAGGGCAAACTCTTCCCTGGTGCATGAGCAGACACACAAACAACTCAGTAGCTCAGTCTCTTGTCCCATTTACAGTTTGGAACAAATAAGAACAGTCCACATTCCTTCTTTCAATCTGAAGCCACAGTAAAGTATGTGGACGTGGCTCTGACTTATCTTAAAGGCAGAACCAAAAATTTGGGGCTATGAAGGAAGAAATGAGAAGAGTTCTTCTCCATTTGGTAATGAATATTCCAGGAAACTCTATGTAAATTTGCCTCATATGAATTTTTACCATAGAAGCCATTTGATTTCATTTCCCCAAAAGTGCATGAGGCTGCCATAAGCTTGTTATCAAATATTTATGAAGCTATTTACAATCTATTTGAGATAGATCAGGACTTCCCACTCCCTCAATCGTGTCCTAGAGAACTCAAAAGAGATGTTATAAATATTTTTAATGGGCAAAATAATAATCTTAGATTACTGAGCAGTAAAAGGATTTCATTTGCAAAATTAACTCTGCTTTGCAGAGATTTCCCTTTCTTTCAACAAATTGCATTTGGATGCAAAATGCAGTCAGGATTTCAATAAGGTCCAATTTTAGGGGTACTTGATCACATAGGATTACTACTCTCGCTGCCAAAAAATACCCCAGTACCCTAGGACTTCTAAGGCCTTGTCCAGGACAAAGAGCTCTATTAACTCATCCTTGGCACCAGACAGAAGCAGTCACCTCTGCGACAGAATGCTCAGCCTGTAAATCATCTGCATGTCACCGTGAGTCTAGCACCCAGCCCATGGATGAGCTCATAATCCTTCTGGAACATAAGGTGCTTTGCATATTTAGCCACTACACACGGCTGAGGAACATTGCAATCAGCATTTCACAAATGGAAACTGTGATGTAGTAAGGTTAAGTGGCTTGTCCAAGGGCACAGAGAGGAGATGGGCTTTAGAAGTTGGAGCAGAACACAAACCCTCCAGGATGGTTTCCTCAAATTGCTGACTGAAACATCACAGTTTGATTTGTCCCCTCTAGTTTAAAGGGCTTAATTGGGGCCTGATACAATTTAGAAAAGTGATTTGTAGTAGAAACAAAAGTGGAGAGAAATGGCCTGGTGAGAATTGTGACCTGATATCATTCCCCTGCACATCAAGTCTCTCCCCCCCCACACACACTTATAACTAAAGGGTGTTATTTTGAACCTGCCAATCAAAACTGGCTAAAGCTCATTTTTCACTCTTTGGTCTCATCTCTACAGCTCAGACATATTAAGACCTTCTATATCAGCAAATAGAAATTTGACTTGGGTTTTGTTGACAGTTGAGAAATTCTCTTCTGGGTAACTATGGACAGGGCTGATGGAGGGAAACATCGGCCATAGTTTCTTTGGCCATGAAAGAAAAATACAGGGTAGTGATTCAAAAAGGTCAAATGCACATATGTTAAGAGGGCTGGGAACTCTAAGTCTGGTGTTACTTGGCAACTTCACCACAGATAGAATGGACTCTCCCAACTAGGTGGCTTCTTGACGTACTTAAGTGTGGAAATGACTGTTTTGACAATCGTGCTTTTCCAACATGTGCCAGCCTCCAACATTTGTTTAGCGTTACAGTTTTATCAAACAGAAAACATATGCAAGCACCAGCCATGTTTCATGCTTCCACGTTTACATGCAAAGGCATTAAATCAATCATAATGCCGGAGAAAATCTGATAAGCACTTTCTGGAAATTTGCATAGTGTTTTCTGATTAATAATGGATGAACGCTGACCAAGTGTATTTCATGACAGATTCATAAGTAGAAAAATAAGAGAAAAGTGCAACATGGGAAGGGCCTCGTCAGCACAGACCTTGAGTCTTAGAGGAAATGCTTGTATTTTATTCACGTGTGCTGATAAGCTATCGGTGGTAGTAGTAGTTATGAAATCAAAAACATTTTCAGTTGGTTCAGTCTTTCTGAAAGTGTTGTCACCTGACGGAGTGGCCTGCTTAGAATCTGCAAGCGATGGGAGTTCTCAAGCACAGACAGAGTCAGGAAAGCTGCTCCAGGGTTGACATTTTTATCTGGGTCCTTCCACTTTCCAGGCCTCCAGGCAACTGAAGAGTCTTGGAGGTAGATACGGGGAAATAAGGTAGGACCACCGCATTGCATCAAGGAACAGAAAGACAGGAATTCAGAATAATCCCAGCTAGTTAATTCCAAAGCCAGAGGTTAATGTAACAACAGGGGGCAAAAACAGGTTGGGAAGGGATGATAAAATAAAAGGAGGAGAAAAAAAAGTTTTTTTTCTGGAGGAAATTAAAATTACGACATCATGGCAATAGCTAGCTTAATTAAAAAAGAAAAACATATTCAAAGAATGAGGAAAATCCATCAAGCTGCAGAAACAAAATGCTATCCCTAATTGAATTTAACAATAACATGATAAGATTCTAAAGTAATTAAGAAAATGATAAAAGGAAAGCAGAATTAAAAGGATGAAAGTACTTATCACTTTTATTATCTATACAACTGTTTCTTAAAAATAACAAGCACAAATGGAGAATTGAAGACTGAAGAGAAACATATTTTAATTGTATTCCTTGTGGAACTGCAAAGACCGGAAGCAAGTTAGTTTTGAATATATGCAAACCCACATCTCTGCCCCTCTCCACCTCGCCAGTGGCCTGCTTCACAAGGCTCTACCTAAGATGAGCCTTCCAGGCACTCTCTCCCCTCAGCCATTACCTGCCGGAGGTTGCGTGTCACTTTGACATCATGCCAGGCGTTGTCGTTGAATTTTCCATTCACTGGCTCCACAATGGCCTCAAAGGCCCCGGACCCCAGGTTAATGACCAAGGAGACCGCACCATCCTTCAGAGCCAGGTTGACATAGTCAGCCGACTTGCCCGTGTGCAAGATGAGCCCGTTCCGCTGCCAGGTCTTGAAGGACAGGGTGATTTCATCACTGCTGCTCTGGATCGGGTTCTGAGACAGGTCGTAGCACAAGTACTCTGAGCCTCGGAAAGTGGCCACGTTCTCCTCACGAGCTGTGTCAAACGAAAAGCAGAGAGCAATCAACACTTGACTGGCAAGAGTCAGATCTAGGCAAATACCAAGGAGAACACAGCCACAGGCCACCACCCCTGTCCTTGTGCTAATACCAACTCATCACTCCCTCTGGCTTCTCTCTCAACATCAGGGAACCTAGCAGAGCAGGTGATGGTGGAGAAACTAGGTCCATGCAAGGGCGGACAACAGCAAGATGCGGCAAGGGAGCTTCAAATCTTCTCCAAGAACCACGTAAAGAGAAATTTCATGCGTGGTCAAGTGAGGCTTGCCCTGCTTTTGCTTCAGGGATGGCTTTTAAACGCTTGTAGAAGAGCTGGTTTAAAATGGATAATTAACTGTTCTGATAAAGGACTCTCTAGCTCTAGGTATCTTTTATTGACCAATAACTAAAAATCAATTACCCTGAAAGATTTGGCTCTGATTTCCATCCATCAATAACCCAGCTAACTTAGTTTCTAGTAAAACCCTGAGCCCAATGAATCGTAGCTGAGTTATTAAGGAGGAGTTTGGACCTGAGAAGGGGACTGAACAGGTGACAAACAGGGAACAGAATGAAATTCTGTAATATGCATAACAAGACAACAATGCCCCTCTTAGGCTCAAGGAAAAGGGACATCCTTCTTGGGGGAAGTTTCTCCTTTTAGATGGCTCTGGATGGACCTAACGAGGGCTGTAACCCTCTCAAAAAAGTAAGGATCCATGGGAAAGATGGTATTTTAATGGAGCCCGTGCTCACTTTTGATATCACATTCCAGACATGGAGACCATGTAATTCACAGCCCAAAGATCCCTAAGCCTGTTTGTGTAGGACTCTTCTCTGGATCCATCTTTCTATAGGGAGTTGACATCTATACCTCAAGGTGTAAGGTGGGGACGTGGGAGACTGCTTGCAAGAATGTGGACAGAGTTTGGCCATGTGGGCTGGGGCGTCCACATGTATTTGACTGGAGTCCTGTCCTTGTGATATAGGCAAGCTAAAGGAGGGAAGAGAAGGAACAGAGGGTGGCTGGTTCATCCTGCACTACTATTCCCAGTGCAAAAATCCAAGGGATCCAAAAGTTCTGATCCTTAACTTGGCCTTCCAGGGAGTTACAAGAGTATATTTGACAAAGTAGACAACAGGGATATGATTAATCATGTGCTGATTTGCCTTATAATTTTGATACACAGAACATGAAGTGCAGTTTGTCTTCTTGCCAGGTAACTAGTTACTTAGGGTGACCAGTTCATATAAGGGTTGGTCAAAAGCTATCATTACTGAAAAAAACTGGTAACAACAGAAACCGAGATATGCAGATTTCCTCTAAAGAGGGAGGCTGCAAAGTAAGATTGAGAGAATTCTGTTTCCACTGCCAGAATACACTACAGTCCTACTAACCAAAGCCAAGCTCACCTCAACTCAGACCTCTATCAACCATCACAGCCCCACAAAAAATACTTAAGAAAAATAAAATTTGTATTTTCTCATCGTGAGGTAAGAACTGTAGAGGAGTCCCTAACTATATGGAGATAAAACCATTTATTGTTAAGTCAATCATAGCATTATGACATCATTAGAACATGAACTTCAACTTCATATTAAAGAGGGTTTAAAAAGAGTTGAATTTCCTCTGCATGTTTCAGAGGGCCTCAGTGGTATGTGTCTACATTCTACACGCATACTTCTGTTTACACAAACATACACACACTGGCATATGCAAAGGGGTCTGTCCACCTCCAACACCTGCAGTGTAGCTTCTCTACTAGCACATAACTCATGTGTGATGCATTTTATCATAAACAGCCCCACCCAAATCATAAGGCAGAAAATCAACACTATCTGCATATTTGATAGAGATCAATCCAAAGCTCTACTACCCTTTCTAACATCACGATCTCTCCTCTCCGTTATGAAGAAATAGCTTTGTTAAAATGCAATGGGACAATGGTCCTAGAGCTAGACTAGGGTCCATGACAAATCAAATGCAGTTATCACAGCTAACCTCTTTTCCTAGAGACAGGGACACGCACGAGACAACTACTGTGCACATCCCTATACCACTCAAGGTATAGTAATGGTCATCTACAAACATCTGAGTTACACCTGTGCTCCCGCTGAGCTAAACAAATGAGCAAGGAAAGCAGCGCCTGTAAAGAGAAGCTGATCTTAATCGCAGAGTCCCTTGAAAGTGGAAGCCTTGACACAAAACAGCAAGGCACTGGGATATTACTTAATGTGCTACGTGGTGCCTGGTGTTTTTCAAATACTAGCGCATGGAGTCTGTCAAAATAATAAATTTTATAGCCATAAGGGATTTTGGGGATTGTTGTCTAATTCAATGCCTTCATTTTATTAAGGAAGAAATTGGTGACTGGGAATAAGTGAGTCCAGTCCAGTCGGTCTGCGGTAGTCAAGACTTGAAGCACCTCTGGACTTGTCTCCAAACATTAGTTACAAGTCCCTTGGCCATCACTTTGGATATTCCACATGTTCCCACTCTGCTCCTCCTAGGCCATGAATGATTCGATAGAGCCATGTATTTCCAAACCATTCAGAGATTGGATAAATGGACCCAGAAATGAATGCCTCTCTCCCTGTATAAATCACATGCCCTCACCGTAGGAAATATTTCCCATTTCCCCTGTGTTAAAAATAAAAGAATTTGTTTTATGTGGAAGATTATAGGAAAAAATAAATGACATCATCCAAGAGAAGAGAATGTCACAATAAATAAATAAGATATAAAAAACCAATGTGAGAAGGAAACCATCTATGCAAATTACGTGCATATTTATGCTAATATCCTTGCAAATACACCAAGGAAAATTTTACGTAGCCAAGTGCCTTCCTTTGCAAGTATCTAGGAAAATGGCTGCAACAATTTATAACCTTCTTAATCTTTCCATTCAAAGATGCACTTTCTCAGTTAACCTCTTCCCTGGGTCACAGGAGTTAACCAAGACCAGCATTGCCCACCAGAATCTCTCCACATTTGTCTCTAACAAACAACAGACAACTAGTAGTGCCTCTCTGATTCACAACTTCCTTCTGAGTGTTGGGAGGAGAGATCCAGCAAGGCAGGACCCAGTCTCTCAGAAAACAAAAAATGTGCTAGGAGGGAAAAACAGGAAGGACCTCAAAGAAATTATTCTTTTGTGAATTCACATGTGACATACGTTTTCTCCTAAGATTCCAGCTTATCTCAATTTCCTTCCATCAGCTGAGCCTCAAGCACTTTCATATCACCTTGAAAACCATACTAGGTTAAGAGTCAACATAACCAAAAGGGGAAAACCAGAAAATGACAGATACACATTTCTAAGACCATTCAATTCCCCAAAACCTCCACTAGAAAAAAAAATGTAACCATGCCCCAAGTTTGCTTTATGTACCTGGTGTTTACACGGAGAAGTGGGTTAAGAAGACAATGCAGTCACCTAGTATGTATTCAGGCTAAATAGAAGATGAACACAGGGGATTATGTAACACCGTACACAACAGCTTAGCATGTTATGGCCATAGCATTGCTATGGCCTGGCAAGAGAGCAAGCACTGAAACAGCTAATGGGCAGTTAGATCAATTTAAATTGTATCACCCCGAAGTTTATAATCAATTGCATAAGTGTTAAAATAAAAATGTTATTGTCACTTATGAAAAGCAAAGCTCAACTCTGTATGATAACAAATCATTTATCCATTATGTGTAATGGGTAAACAAATGATAATAAATCATTTACCCATTATTTGTCCAATTGATTAAATAATAGATGCAATCTAGATGTGTGATTCAGAGATTTTAAATCAGTTTATATAAGATATGCAAAGTACTGAGCTTTCAAATTGCTTGCTAATCGAAGTACTGACATATATGTAACATTAACAAGCATTTACTCAATTTTGTTCTTCACTCTTCCACCCCCAAAAAAAGCCAACTAGTGATTTATATAATAATAGCTTTATTTTTCTGAGAAATTCCGAAGTAAAGTAAAATATTCACTGTAATATTTTCTTACTGTGTAATATAAAAAGTGTGGGTTGGTGATTCCTGGTGACTTGATATCTTTTTTTTTAGAAGTATATAGAGATACAATTGATGGGGAAACATTATCAAACTATCAATAACCAATTTATATATACTTTGTTATCCAGGGGTAATGCCAAAACATGGGTGACCACCTTGGGTTTCACCTGTTGCTGTTTCCCCCAGAAGAACTCTTGCGTTAAATGGGTATCTCATGGAGGAATGACATCGGATTCTGGGATGGTTCCCCCATATTCCCACTCTCCAGTCTCCTAGGAGTTCTTCATACATCCTCTTAAGACCCCAAACTATGCTTTAAGATCAAGAAATCTGGATTTCATGTTGAAGGTTATGACGAACCACTGAATGATTTTTACTGAGCAGAGTCCAACATTATGTAATCTTTAAAAAAACACTTGAACCAACCCCTTTTCTATTGGTTCAGCCTGAATACGGATACAATTCCTTCAGTGCGGTTTGCATTTCACTGGGAAGAAATGGCAGCAAATGGTTCCTAACAGAAACAGCCTAAGGAAATGAGAGGCAGAGATTCTGGTAAGCCAGAAACCACAGGAGGAAGCCCAAGTGTGATGCTTAAGACCCAACTGCCACTGGGGAAAAACCAAGAACCAGAGACAAAATTGAGGGAAAAGGACACAGCATTGGACAAAGAAGGCTCAAAATGAGAACATGGCAGACAAGGCTGCAGCAGGACTCTAGGGACATTTGCAAACAGACATTCATAGCTTTCTAAATCTGTCCCGGATTTGCAAATGCTTTCTTCACTATTATTTGTATTCTCGCAGCACCCTGTGAGATCAGTTTGCTGTAATCAATGTGAGGAAATAAAGACACATGGAGTTTGGATAGGCTGTCCAAGACACTGGGGAGCACCTGTTCCAAAATCTACAGTAATGACCTGATTCTCTTCCCATTGCTTTCGCTTCTCCAACACTTTCTCACTGTGCCAGCAGCTCAAATTCCTAGCACCCTCTATCTGGAGGTTTTGGAGCTGCATGAATTTCAACCTGTCAAAAGATGAAACCACTGACAACGACAGGAAAAGAACCTCTGCCTTCCCTGGTAGCAGCAAACTAAGCAGGGAAGCAGGGGAGTGGGCTGACTTTTGCTCCACATTCTCTAGGACCAGATTGGAACAGGTCAGACATTTGGAAGAGCCCATTAAAATGCTGACCCCTCTGGAGTGCTTGGAGCCAGTGGCCTTGAGCAGGACACTGCTGTGATCCAGCCAGGGAGCAGGAGCCAGCTCCCTGATAATGAGCCTCAGAGAAGAAACTGCACTCCTCTTTGCATCCTTTGTCCTTCAAATTGGCCTCAGGCAGCAATGAGGGACTTTAGTCTGCTCTGAGGCAGGGCTGCCCATCCTAGCCTGGCCCACCCAGAAGCTAATGAGGCACAAAAACAGAGGGACTATTGTTTCCTTCCCTGCCAGACACAGGATGGCCTTTGGAGTTCAGGTTGGCCTGGGGACTCATTTCCTCTGATTGCAGGAACTCAGCAGGGGCCTTTTGTTGTCTGACCCTTGCAGTGGCAGGGAGGGGTTATGGGGTCTCCAGTTGTGAACTCAAGGATCATCTTTCTGGTCACTGGTCCCCAGGCTATGAAGCCTAAGCCTGGAGGATGAGCGTGAAGCAGGAGCATACAACTACACGTAGAGTAAGTCTACAAGTTTACAAATACTCTGCTCATTTCTGCGGAGCAGCGCAGGGGTAGGCCTTCATATTTACTCAAATCTGAAAGGTGCCCGGGGCTAAAGCACCAATTAGACCAGTTTGTGTGCAAACGAACAAGGTAAGGCAAGTGTGAGTTCTTGCACAATTCTTTTACCTTCCTATGCAATCAGCCAAGAATCCAACGTGCAGAACCAAAACACCTACCTCAGAGGGCCCCTTAGGAGCTGCCAGCTGATACTCAAATCATCTTTTGGGTTGTACAGTGATGATTTTTACAAAACCAAAGGGAAAGCAGAAATCCTTTCACTAGAGTAAACTCTTTCATAAATCGGTAATAACATTTCTCACTAGAATTGGGGAAAGAACACACTGGTTGAGGTAAAAAGACAAGAGATAACACAAGTGACTGTCCTCTTGGTTCCTCCTGTCCCATTTCTCTTACAGCATATTTCAGGGTCAAACAAAGCATCAGGAAAGATCAAACAGCAGAGCCAGCCATCCTTTACCTGCCACCTCCCACGACACAGGCGTTTTAAAAGCAGAGAGTACCAGCAGACAGGAAATTATTGCTATGAGCAAGCGGCACTACTAAAGAAAACACATGGGAAATCTGACCTCCTGAGGCCATTTTCAGCCCTGTCCTCAGACTCTTTGTAGAAAAGATGCAGAAGAGAAATAAATGGACTTTTCCACGCTGCCTGGGTCACTCACTAGCCTGTAGATGCCTCTCGAAAGTGATGAAAAGTAAAAATAGTAAATCAAGTTGTCACTTGGAAAATAAACAGCCAGCATCCTGGTGAGGGAAGCTGCCTCAGTCCACAAAAGAATGGCCTGGAAAGCCACGCTCCACTGAAATCACTAGAAAGCTAATGGCGTCCTGAATACTGCACTGCTCTCAAATGCATTGCAACAAAAGTTAAATTTTTGTTCATCCATTTAAGAAATAAAGATTCACAGGTGCCCACTACGCACCAGGGGAATGTACTCTGCGCTGAAGGCACTTACATTACACGGCAACCCTGAGAATAGGAATAATTACCTGACATTGTCCAGAAAAAGAAAATTTGCAAAATGAAACAGTTTGGAATGCCTGTGAAATGCCAGGTCCTGACATGAGTTTACATTAACAGGGTACCCCGTGTATTTGGCCTGCAGAACTGATGCATGGATTGCAATGGTAAAGACTTTGAGTCGGAAGTCCTGGATTTAACCACCAACTTCGGAAGGTACCTAAGCCTATGGACCTAGCACTTAACTCATTACTACATTTCTCTTACCGTCAGTTTATTGCATTTCAAAATGGGAATAACCAAAGTCCATCTTTCATGGAGTTGTTGTGAGGCATGAATACCGGCTCAGTTCCCAGCCTTAGAAATGTTAGCTATCAATGTTGAAAATGCAGACATAAACAAGTAATTACAACTCAGTTCAGTAAATGTTTTATAGGTGACTTGGGCACAGAAGAGGAAAAGCTGGGCCTTGGTGTTAGGGAAGCTTCCACAAGACAGATTTGATATGAGATGTTTCTTCAAGTGTAAGAGTTCACCTACATGGTGGCGTTGACGCAGCACGTTCACTGGTGTGCTCACGGTATTCAGGGGATGCAGTGAAGATTCATGTAGCTAAAGCCCTGGGCATGAGTGTAGGGTTCAAGATGCAGCCTGAGATCACAGTCCTTGAGAATGATCATAGTCCTCAGTAGAATTGGGAACCAGAAGAGAAGAACCATGATTTCGAGTGGCACAATTATATTTGTACTGTACCAAAGGTTCAGTGGGTGGACAATTGGCTAAAGAGGTGAAGAGGGATCCAGGAGATACTTCCAAGGGAGAATGACTTTTACTAAGAATCAATAACTGTGACCAATGTGCTGCATGTGCCTGTCTGCCCACTTATAATAATTTATGTAATATGTTATATATTTTATTTTCCCTGAGCCACCAGATCCATACAAGTAAAACTGTAATCATGCTTCTTTCATGGCCGCCTTCTCATTTTAATTGTGGGTCAGTCAATCAAATGGGCATTAAACACAAATAGTGCACTCTGTCTTATAGACTCCAGAATATTTCTCTGTCTCTACGACTCCAGAATATTTCCTCCCCATTCGGCAGGCAAAGAGTTTTCACCAAACAGCAAACACTTTGACCTTCTCTTCTTTGTTCATTCACAGGAAAAGTGATTCATCTGCTTGTTAATATAGGAAGAGTCTAATACACATAGGACTGCATTTCTTAATAATGTGGTCACCAGTCCCAGGTAACTTGCGTTTTTCTCTTTCCGACCTGCCCTTCCTCAGCTTGGGATTTCTCTAGGTCTTCCGGAGGCCATAAGCCCAGGGCAGGTGCTGCCTTGTGGAGGAAGTGTGGCTATTTCCCAGTCTTCTGCCCACTGCTGAGTGGCGGGCTTTAATTCAGAGGGAAAGTTACAAGGAAGTGTGATCTGACTGCAAGTCAGAGCCACATTCTCTAAGTTAAATATACAACTTATAGCAATGGAGCAACTACACTGATGCCTGGAGACCTGAGATGACCAGGATTTGACGCTTGTGTCCATTCCACAATCGCTTCAGAAATCAGAGTGAGAGGGCTGGAGTATGCTTGATTGGCATGTGAGAGGATCCAGGCTCAAACCCCATACAACTAAGTGTCAGAGAGATTAAAACCAGATGAAAAAATAAAATTCATTTTCTCTCTCTATTTTTAACTTTTTAATTGTTTTGTTTTGGATTTTTTTGGGGGGGAGGGGGGAAAGGAAATTAAACCTAATCACTGAACTATATCCCTAGCACTTTTATTTTGAGACAGTCTCACTAAGTTGCTTAGAGCCTCACCAAGTTGTCGATGCTAGATTTGAAATTGTGATCCTCCTGCCTCAGCCTCTTGATCTTTCTCTCTCTCCCTCTCTCAAATAAATAAATAAATAAATAAATATAAAATAAATCAAAGTGGAAAGTTGCAATTGTCACCCTAGAGCCTAACAAATAAGACACCAAAATAAGAACATCAGAAGAAATAAAAGATACCAAATAGTAGTCAGGTTGCTTCCATCATCTAAAAAGAGAGACATTTGGACCCACAATAGGTCAATGAAAGCAAATATATAATTTTAAAGCTAGCCCTGTGTCACAGTTTTTACCAAAAACACTATTTTTTAGCTATACCAAATATGTGGGTGATTAAAATGGTGAGCAATTTAACCAAGGTTACTTTCCTCGAGGTAAGTTTTGTAATGACTTTTGCAATTTTTATTTAAAAAATACAGAAAATCCACCATTCATCCATGAACCTATATAACTGATCACTGCTCTTCTAGTCCCAAAAGAATAACCTATACGTTTATGGTGTTTTTCTCAATCTGTTATCTTTTTGTCTGTTTTTTTTTATCAAAGTTATACAATAACTAAGACAATTATGCTGAAGTATCAAACACCATATTGTAGTACCACATTCTGCAGACCAAATCTCTCTCAGCTGAAGATGAGGGCGAAAAAAAAAATTGTTAGGGACACAGAGCTGGAGAGGAGAGGATGAAGGACCATAATTGCAATAAAAACAAAATCAGTAGCAATGAGAAAATCCATAGTGACCCTAGAGCAGAAAGTGAGACATATACAATGCTGCTGTGGGGTTTGTTTTGCTTTGGGTTTTTATAGAAGCATACACTGCCCATAATTGTTCCCAAAATTAGATATTTTATCTATACATATATGTTCAGAAATGAATATAGAAGTCATGAGAGGTTCACAGAATTTTGGAAAATGCATACAGATATTTCAAGATTTAGAAACAATAGATATGGATTTTTAACCTATATGAACTTTTAAATATTTATTTCTTTGAAAAATCTCTTTATTTCAGGATATAAACAAGTGAAAAATCCTCCATCACAAATCATTACCACAGTGTAGAAGAAACCTTGAAAGATGTTTTATGCTACATCCTCCTGCCTCAGTAAGTCTATAATTACATTGCTGGTAAAACTCTCCACCTTTAAGCATCCAAAGAAAATTAGTTATCATGAGAAACTTCCCTGAGATATTTCCAGAGCCAAATAATTCTGGTCCTGAAACAGGAAAGTAGGATGTGGAAGGCTACCAAACTTGATCTGAGTGATCAAGTGAAATTTAGGAGTTCAATGAAGTTTACCTAGGATTTCCTTCATCCAGCTCCAAATCTATAAAGAATAATAAATATAAACTGTGGGTGGTTGATAAAATTTAGCTCCCCTAATTTATGCACACATTCAATATATATATACATAATAGTGATCACTAATTATTACATACTACAGCTTTATTAATATGTAATGAGAATAGAAGCTCATGTAAGAAATATACCCATCAAGTTCCGGTAGTGGTTCGTTCTAGGAGGGAGAGAAGAAACAGAACTAGGGCGGGACAGCTGTTCAAATAAGCCTAAGTCTTTTTAAAAGGATAGAAAGAAAAAAAAAAACCCACAAAATATTAAGATTTGTTCAATCTGAGTAGTGTCTAAATCAATGTTAGGAATATTGTCTATAGGGTCTGTGCTGTTTGTGCTCAGAATATTTCATACTTTTCACAAAAGTTATATCTCTGCAGATTATTGGTAAAAGACACCTAATCGCCCAGTCTGGATGATTTTTTGATTATTTTATGAAAGATGTGAACTCGGTAGCCTTATGCTGTAAGCAGCACTTTTCCAGGCCTTTTCAAAATCTCCCTGGTAGCCCAGATAGCATAAAAGAAAGACATCCAGAATTCAGTGGGAATGCAGTTGAATTAACTGAAGATTCTAGTCTGGTTTCCTCTCCTGCCCCTCGCTGCCTCCCCCATGCCTGCAGCCCCACTGCACCGAGAGTCTGCAACACAGAGCTCAGCCTGGCTTCCTTAAGGGCAAGGGTAGGTGATGTTGAGAGAAGCTGAGGAAACACAAAGACATCTTAATTTGTAACCATGTGATAGTTCCACAGCAAATACTGGATACCAAATAAGGCTGGAGTCTGGGATAGTCACCTGTGCATCTGCTACAAGACTCTCAACCTCCTCTTTTTCCTCCACAGCAAAATAAAATCATTCTAGTTTTTAAAGAAAATCCCCACTGAGAAACCTGAATCTGGACCCACCCCCTCAGACTTCCCCTGCAGGTGAGAGCCTGCAGCCCGGTTGGTCCCTCCTCTGTTAGCACTGTGGGCTCTAGCCTGCAAGTCTAGACAGAGTGGTTTGTTAAAAGCCCTGGAGTCAATGCCCTGGACAAGATCAATAAGGCTTTTTATGACACAATGAAAACTTTCTATTTTGCTCAATGTGGCTAATCTACCATTTCTGTAGTCCTCAAAGCTTTCAGTGCCAAGCACTAGCACCCAGGTGGTTAAAACCCAGTACAGAGACACAAACTGGGGGACTTTGCCAATGCAGAGGTGCAAACCCTGGAAACCCAGGCTATGCCTTCTTTTATAGCTTGCTGTGCATTTCCTTTTCCTCCCAAGGAACTATACACAGCACTGAGGACAGGGAGATCAATACTGAAAAAAATAAAAGCTGCTGGGGCTTGAAATCCAGGGATTTCAAGAGGGAGTGGTAAAGCCAAGGGCCTAGAGGAATAAAGGGATTGAGTGTAGAGGTGGATGAGGGTGGGATTCACTGGAGGAGGGGAGGAATGGAGGGAGGGTTCCCTATGATGGATGCAGAATTAAAAATCAGTTACCTGATTCAGGAAGGCTAAGTAAAGGACAAAATCTTTAGTGGTTCCATATTCAATCATGTACTAATAGTGTGCGTAAAGCTAGAAGGAAATTTTTATTTCATTTACACCATTTATCTCAAGCTATCAGTAGTGTCTTTTTTAGGGATGGAAGCTCAATAGCTTTTGAAAGGACAAGAAATTAACTTTTATTGAACCTGTGTTAGTCTCCAGGCTTTTACATAAAAGCCTGCATAGAAATATAAATGGAGGGTCCCACTACAGATATGGTGTTTAACAAAAATTAACAAAGACCTGTTTTGATGATTTAAAGTTACAAAAATTCAAAACACTACCCCCTAGAACCTAAGCAATGATAATAGAAATAGCATACCTATGTGCTCGTGACACTTGCAAGGGAAGCCTTTTTTACTGGGCCACTTGGTATGTTCCTGATTTAGCTCTGATGAAAGTCCCATATAATAAAGTTTTACTAGCCACACTTTACAGATGATTAAATTGAGGTCTAGAAGGGATTAGATTCTTATACAATATCTCAGCTAGTAAGAAGCAGATCCAAAACGCAAACCAAGGTCAACTTCCAAAGGCAACGTGCTTTCCATTAAACCATCCTGCCTTCTGAATAGGGCTGGGTATCTTCTGCAAAAACCCCTCTCAATAGTGCTCTTGAGAGAAATGAGCTATCCATTTCTTTAAAAAAAAAAAAAACACATTTGCAGAGCATGTCACGCATCCCAAACCACTTTCATGTACGTTAGCTAATTTTGTAAGGTATGAGCATCCTTCAGCAGCTGCTATAGGAACTTTGGCCTGCTCAAGAAGGTTAGATTTTCAGGACTTAAATGTATAAACCACATACTTTGGGATATGAATATCATAAGACTGATAGGGGAAATCGTGCGAATTTTATACATTGGCAACACTTGAAATATGTAAATGCCAAAAGAAATATTACATGAGCATAAATTTAAAAGTCCAATTTTGGTGCATTGAATCTAAAATGGTAATCCTCCTTTTAAGTCAGAAGGAATCACAAACCATTTATAGATGCTGTAGCTTCTCCTAACAACTCATTCAAGTCCAAACAGCTGGACTCTGAGCTATGAAACCAGAGGGCCACTGTCAGAAATGTGCTCAGGGCTTATTCCAACTTAGCTGCAGAGGGGAAGACTGGTACAGTTAATTTGTGAATTAAAAGAGCACACAGCACTGGAATTATAAGACTCTCTGAAATGGAGATTCAAATTGTTTTATTTTTATATAGTCATTTTCAGTGGATATTTACATTTTCTATAATATTCATAAAACCAAAATTCTAATCTCCAGAAATGTTAGATGAGATTCATCAGTGATATTTTTTATCCATGTGTTATGAGAAAACAATCCGTTATTTGAACATTTCAAGTACAGTATGAAGGTGTTACATAGGAAAACCTAGACTTGAAGAAATAGTGATATTTGTACATATCACCGGTTGGCCAAGGTATAGAACAAAGTCAGGAGACTCAATTATGATACACAAAATCCTTGCCCAAGACTTATGAAAAAGTGGACTGGTGGCTCTATCAGATGTGGTGAAACCTTCATGCAGGTATCTCTAAAGATATATCTCAATTAAAGTTCAAGAGGAAGTTGACTAGACATGGTTCTCTGATTTAAAACCTACAAACTTAGTCTTAAATCTTTCCAGGAGTGAACATATCATGAGAGGTCAACCACACCAACTAAAATAAATATGAGAGTGAGGTAGTTAGTCAACTGCCATTATAATAATTTACAATGAAAACATACTATCAAAAATGTGTATAGTCCACATTGAGATTTCTATAGTCCACATTGATTTCTAAAACATGGTCTCAGGTAGAATTTTCACTAACCCATGATTTAGGAAAAAAACTAAGTTAAGTGTTACATGTTTTTAATAAAAGCTAAATTTATACAGAATTCTTTCAATAATATTTATGTCAGACCCACTCTATGCCAGAAGCTGTGCTAAGCACTGGGAAAATAATGAAGAATGGATCCCTATGGGACCCATGTGGAACTTTCGTTTCATTCCTTTCTACTTTTTCAGTTTTTGAGTTTCCTATCTTCAACAAAATGATGATAATGATAGACAAAATTTGCTCATGTCATTATTTGGAAAGATAAAGGTAATCAACCCATTTTGCTCCTTCACTTTTGTGTAAAACTTTTATGTGTTAACAAAATCCAAAAGTTCTATAAACCACTGAACAAAAGAATCTTTTCTTTATGTGTTATTGATTCAACATTGGCTGAAACATGGTGCCCTTCTGAAGAGGTTCCCCAGATGCTTCAAATAGAGTAACCAACCATCCCAATTTGCCTGGAGCTGAAAAGTTTCCAAAGATAGAGGACTTTTAAGGATAAAATGGGGCAGTCCCTAGACAACCAGAATGGCTGGTCATCCTACCAATTGTTACATGTCAGATGGTAAAAAATGATGCATATCAAATTAAAGCTTTTGATTAGCTGGAATCATCAGCAAAGAAAGAAGATCAGAATAATGGGCCCTTCTTACCTTCTGACTATTTCCATCTTGGCATTCTGGTTTCTGGAGAACTAATAAATCACATTAATGATATAAGGAATGTATTCATTGCTATGGTGTGTTACTTATTAAGTGATCATGTTCTACAAATTTTAAAGAAAAGTTATCCTAAGAATAACCCAGGCTCCCCTTTGGGTTTCAGAAGGCTCTTGGATTTCATGGTACCTTGGCATCTTCTAGCTTATCATCAATCATTGTGCACCTAAGTGAACAAACAGCTTTGTTTTCCAGTTGTTCGAATTTAAGATCACAAGTGTCCTCTGTATTACAAGTAGCTAATTATATTATATGGAATGATTTATGCAAACAGTAGTGCTCCCTCAGGGACAGCTAAGATAATGCCAGGAAAAGGCAGAAACTTCACCAGAACTGCAGAATGGCAGCCTCTGGGGACCCAGGTGTGGCAAACAAGGTCTGTCTTCCTTCCCAGAGTGCTGCTCTGGCCTTCTTCAATCCTTGCAACCCCACTACCTGTACCTTAACCAATGAAGACCACCCTCTTGCTGACGCCACTTGAATATCCCCCAATGATATTTGGATACCTTAAAAAAGAGTAATGATACCTGCTAACCTTGACTAAAGTATAAAAATAAGAAGATATCAAAACAGAAAGTGGAAAGGAAGGAGCTAGTCCTTATTGCTGCTCTACTGTGCGCCTGGCACAGTAAGAGGCCCTTCCCAAATACTGTCTTTGCAATCCTATAATCCCCTTAGAGAGTAGTCATTATTATCCTGTTTTACGTGCCAGAAAAATGCTCATAAATCCTGAGATGGGGATGGGGTGATTGTAATGATGATGGTGATGGTGCCAACTATCATTTTTGAAGCTGACTGAGTTTCAGTGGTTTTCTCTCTAGCATGGAATTATGCAGACAATCCTTCATATAATCTTTGCAACAACATAATTTGTTACTATTATCTGCAGTTTTCAAGGAAGAAAGCTGAGAATTATGGGCTTGTGGCTGCCCAATTAGAATAATAATATTAATTGACAATGAGGGGACTTAGAATGAGGCTAGACTTGGCTCTAACGCCATCTTGGCTGCTCGTCCCACTGCAACAAGAGTTGGGTTTTGTGTTAGAGGTGCTGGCTTGAGATCAGGAGCCAACAGTTCCACAATGTGATCTTCCAGGGCCTCCGTGGTTGCTAATATGGACAGCAACCCTTTTCCAATCATTTTTTTCAAACCAACGCCTTCTGGTTCCTTCATTGATGACAAGACAGAGGAACTACCAATATAATCAGGTTACATACCACACATAGCCAGTCTTTTCTACCAAAGCTAGTTATTATATCCAAGTATTACTGCACTTGGCACCAGTGAGAGCCAATAAATACAGCTGACTATGTGTTATTTGAAGGATTTTAGTTATTCATTCAGCAAACTTTATTGAGAGCACTTGTCATATGCTAGGTCAATGGGGAAAATGAGAGAGTCTTGTCAGATTTTACCATGTTTTGCTTTTAAGGTAGGCTAATGTAAGGAATGTCCTTAAACCAGGTATTGTGAAGTGATTTGAAAACATAAAGAATCAAGAGACTCTACAGCATCGTTATCCATAACATTTATTCTCTTATTCCCCACTCCAGAAGATACCCTTGATTTCTTTAAAAGCTCCACAATATTCTATGATGAAATGTTGATGGACAGGCTACACGGATGAATTTGAAGAACTCTGACTTTAGTTTGACCTCGAGGTATTTTCAGAGAAAGGAATTAACTAGTTTTCACAGCCATGTCCAAGGAGGGATACGCTCCTCGCTCTGTACAGAATTGGTAAGGTTAAATATAAATATTAGCAATGGAAGGCACTTTAGAAACAACATTTTCTACTTCTGTTTTATAAGTGCAGCATAGCTCATTGTTTTTCCAGAGTTACTGGCTATGGAACCAAGATGAGCACCCAGGCTTTCTGATTTTTATGTAAGTGAGTTAAATAACTATAGAGGGGACACATGACAAGATGTAAGCTTGGAAGTTTGATATGCTTGATGCCTAATTCCCAGTTGTCTTTTCAAGGTCTCCTGCACATGCGCTTCATACAGGTGCTGGCCCTCGGCAGCATCTGGCGCTGGAGAAGGGATCCAGGTAGTAGCAGGATGCTCTGCTCTCACGGCCAAGCTGCCATCTTGATACGTGCTGCCTTTCCACCCACTGAGCTTCTTTTTTCCTTCCCCCATGCAGCAAACTCTATGAATTCAGGGAGGAAAGGCTGCTTAATGAGTCCAATCCAATCTCCTGAAGGCCTTATCAGTGGTGCACAGTTCCTCTCCTGACAGCTGACCTTTCCCACTGTGCTCAAGCCCAGGAAAAAATAAAAGCAGCAACACAATTAAAAACAGTAACAGAGGAGGGCGGGATAAACCAGAAACTCTAGCCCCATGCACAGCATTTGAAAATAGGGATTAAAAAAAACACAAAATAAGAAAAGAAAAAAGGAAAAGAAGACAAAACAGAAGAGAAACCAAGACAGTGAGGAAGGATAAACAAAAGAAGGTTGGATTCTCCCAGTCCTCTTTATTTCTCTTCCTGATAGTTGCAGAAAAAAAGCATGAAAAGGTTGTTTATAAATCTGAGAAACATGCCGGCAGGGGAAAGTAAGGAGGATAAAAAGGAAGGAGATACTATGGCATGCAATGCCTTGCACTATATAAAATGTCTCTCCACCGTCCATAAGCCCTGATGGGCATCCCAAGTATTCAGAATGATCTTGACCTCAAGTGCTCTCCAAATAGAAGCTCCTCTCTTCAATAACAGGAAGCTGATCCCCAGCCTTGAATCTACCCCACTGCAGAGACAGCCTTCTGAAGGCCCCATAAGCACATTTCCCTGTGGCCATTACATCCTTTTCCCCTTTCATCTGAAATACATGGATCTAACATTCACATAGACTCTCTAGGGAAGATACGTAAATATTCATCCAAATAGAGGTCAGAAAATTCTCAATATTTTGCAATATAATTAATTGTAAAAAAACATATAATCTTGAAAGCAAAGAGAATGCATTCTTCATTCTAAAGGAAAAGATAATGAATCATCCATTCTGCTCTCCGGACAGTTTTAGGAAGAGTCCATATGATTGCTTTTTGCAGGTCTGTGAAAGATGCATCTCATTTCCCTGTGCCCGTGGATAGACACAAGTGCTTTACAGAAGCACCTAGGGCTCAATCTCCCCATTTCTGGAAAGGTAAAAAAGAGTCGTGCAGTATGGTTAGACCTCACCGTAACATAGACCACAGAAATGGGGCAAACCTGAGAAGAGTAGAGAGTTGCCAAAGGTCAAGTTCTTTCTGACAGTGGTTTTTGTTCTTGTTGTTGTTGCTTTTTTTTGTAAAGAGAGAGGGACAGTGACAGAGAGAGAATCAATTTTATTTAGTTTTTCATGTGGCCTTCCTTGCCCTGAGACTTTGTTGTATGTGAGGTGCTGGGGTTTGAACTTGCATACTCACACATGCCAGGCAAGCACTGTCACTGCTGAGCTACCGTTCCAGCCCCTTTCTGACAGTATTCTAAGTAGTTCCCCTGATTTGATTATCCAAGTGGCTTGTTCCCTTTCAGGTTGCTTCCCTGGCTGCACGGTGTAATGAAGTAGCTACTGGTTCTGGAAAGCTGGTCACATGAGCGCTATGCTCACCACCTTGCCTGGACTATATCTCACTGAAGCGTCACAAATGAGAGATGAGTTATCATAGTCTCTTCTGCAGACACACAAGTAGAGACTTTGCAACCTGTCCATGGTAAAAGGAAGAAGCAGGGCTCAAAACTAGGGTTGGTTGATCCCAAAGCCTTCATTCATCCTTACCTTGCCCTGCACTGCCTCACCAGGTAACCTTGAGCTTCAGGCGCATGTGAAGTGCAACTGACAAGTGGATTCCTGGTCTGATGTCTTGAAGCCTTCTTTGGCCTTCCAGGGGTTCGTTGGGGCCTGAGGAAGTTCCAAGATCATGACTGATACTATCTAGCATCGTTTTTCCTTGACATGCAATCCCTTCACACAGGGATTGGCCTGTGTCCTCCCAGCCTGGAGGCAAGAAAGATTCCCTCTCAGCTCATGTGTGTAGGGCCTGGCCAGATGCAGGAAATCCACCTAAATCCAAAAGCTGACTGACTCCCTGAAAGGTCCAAGGAGTTTGGCAACTATCCAGCATGGGATATTAACATCTCTGGTCTTCTATCAATCACAAGTGAAAACACACAACACAAAACAAAACGAAACCCAAGAACATAACCTTAACCTCTCCTGCCAGAGAACAGTGCTGATCATGGCATCTTATCCAATCAACACCCTTTGGGAATAGCAGTCCTACAACTTGCTTCACTTGGACTCCGTCACCTATCACCTATGGATTGTGAGGGAAAAGTAATCTCTTATAATTCTCATTAAATAGAGACACACGTTTTTTCTAATTTATATTCTTTGCAAATGGAAGGAAACTGAGATCTTTCCAATCAAATGCCCTTATTTTACAGCTAAGAAATCAGGAGTTTTGGGTTAGACCACAGAGCTTATTAGATACAGAGCCAAAACAGCTCCAATTCTGTTACCAGAGTCCAGGCCAGGGCTACCCCCCAGCCTTTCTGCTTACTGATCGCCCATGTTGTCCGGTCTTCTCTTCCTCTTGTGATCATTGCACTTTGATGGGCCCCACAATTCTCTTCTGGAAGGACTGAATAAGCCCCCTCCCAGGAACAGATGACAGCTGGGAGCACATCCCTACTGTGCAGCATCAAGAGCCACCCTTGTCCCTGTGCAGTGGACATACTGGTTCCCCCTTACCAGGCCAGTTCTCAGTAAAATCATTCAGTGGAGAGCCTATTCTATCTCCTGCTCCACTTACATCTTTTCTTGTCTCAAGTGTTTAATAAGCATCTATACTGCTAGGAACATGATAGCTACCTCCCAGGGTGAGGGAAATTTTCATTTTTTAAAGGAGGGGACTTTGATCAACTCAATGACACCAAGCTATAATTATGGAATCTCAGGCACCAGAAGTATTTTTGTAGGGTGGGGAGTTTTATGGAGTCCTTCAAATCACAATTGAGAGCAACTGCCAATTTGGACGTAGGCTGCTTCTATTTGAGGGTCTGGGATTAAGTCATTTCAGTTATATACATAAAACAAACAATTCTGCAGGTATCTGCTCCCAACTAAGTCTGGAGAAATCCAACTGTGGGTTAAAAGCCAAAGGCAAAATATTCAATGATTTGTTGAATGTCATTTGGGTGCCTTACACCAGGAACTTTCTTTCCCATCACTACTTGTTATTTCCCTGCTTGGGGAGGCAGTGGGTGAGGTAGGGAAGTGCTAGGTTAGTGAATGGTTTCTATGATGGCTAGTCACAAACCGCAAATGAACGACTGATCACCATAACCCTTCATGCGTGCTGTCTGTGCCAGGAAACAAGCGAAGCTAAAATATGTCCCCAAACAAGTCAACTGACAATTGGAGTCATTAGATGCCCATGGACTCGAAAGAATTTTTCACACTGTAGACATTGCCAAGGGCCATTCTTAAGTAAATAGTCATCCATTTTAAAATAACTCTTTCTCTAGACTGGAAAGAGAATAGGATTGATATTCCAGACCACTAAAGAAGCCTACAGAACTGAACCATAAATTCTCATGAAACTTGAGCTCTACAGCCTTGGAGTAAGGAGAACATTGAATTAACACCAAAAATGCATAAAGGAAGGCAGAGCTGAGACGTTGCTCAGGCTTCAAACTCAGAATTGCAGCCTCCTTGAGAAATCATGTGATTTTCAGCAAACTATATCACCTCTTTCAGTCCTAG
Organism: Aplodontia rufa; assembly: GCA_004027875.1. Classification (NCBI taxonomy): domain Eukaryota; kingdom Metazoa; phylum Chordata; class Mammalia; order Rodentia; family Aplodontiidae; genus Aplodontia; species Aplodontia rufa. Next base: position 69,359 of record PVKS010004121.1, read on the forward strand.
TTTACTCATTAGCAAAAGAAAAAAAATAATTTGTGAGTCCTGAACTTCTTGTGGAGACTAAGTGACATAATAGAATAGAAAGCAGTGTTCTGGGATCATTAGTAAGTAAGTAGAAATTATAGCTCTTGCTATGGCAGGCTACTAAGAGTGACACTTTCAATATTAAAGCAAAATAAGTTGTATCAATTGTTTCAGAGGAGCCTAATGAAGAAAGCACAACATTTAAAACAAAGCTTCTGCTTGCAAAGTTTAAAAAATGAAAAACATAAAAACATCAAGAAATATAAGATGCAGACCATTTCTCCCACAGACTTGATATGGTGTGGACTTGGCTGGGAGAAGCTCTTGCTAGTCCTGAGTGCTTCTCCTTGTCTGTCCCCCATCACCCTGCTCTCACAGAGGTGCCCTCTGTGTACCACTTTAAGGTACCACTGAGAAGCAGGGTCAGTTGTGAGCTCTCAGTGTGGATGTTGATGGAAGACTGCTCACTTTCCCTCAGATTCCCTTCCATAGATTCCCTTCCATAGCTCAAGATTGCTTTGGGAGACTAAAAGGAAGAAGGAAAAATCCTCTGTTGGATTCCTGGGTCCCAAGTGCCTGTCCTGTGAAATGTAATCTGCAGGGGCTGGAGCAGTGGCTCAGCAGTAATGGCGCTTGCCTGGCATGCGCAAGGATGCAAGTTTGAACCCCAGCACCATGTGCATAACATTGGAGCAGTGAAAGCCACATGAAAAACTAAATAAAATTGATTCTCTCTCTCTCTTAAAAAATAAATAAATGGAATTTGCAGGAGCACAAGACAAACAGGATGAATTTTACATAATAAAGTGCTTCTCAAAAGGTCTGGAATGTGGCATGAAATACATGAAGGCAGCCTGTCAATCATTCTATTGTGGCCACTTTTGTCCCAGGCTTATTTATTGTTGCAAGTCATGCATGGGTCTTGTCTTGGATGAGAAGCCAGGGCAAGTGGATGCTCTTTGAAAGCTTTTAGCCTGGCATCCAGAGGGGACTGGAATTCTCCACATTATCACTCATTTGACAGGACCACAAGGTACTGACTTAGTTCCATCTCATTCCACACCTTAACTTTAAATTATGCAAACCACTTTCTTGGTTGCCAACCAGAAAAGTTCCATCCCATGGAATCAATGTTTTAGCATCAACAGGTTACAGGCACCCATTCCACATCTTTAAGACTGCCAACCCCACTGTCCCAAACTCAAATGTCCACATTTATTTCAGAGACATCAATCCGTCTTGCTTCCAGATGGTGGCGGTGTGAAAGCTACACCCACAACAACCCCAAGTAAGCAAATGCATCAACCAAAATGCAGAGAGCATCCAGGTAAAAGTTAATACTTCAGCCAGGACAATAGTGTTTATGTTCAATTTAATAGAATAAAATCTCACTAATTCCTTCTAAGGAGAAGAAAGGTCAATGTGATTTAATAAAAAAAAATAACAAATGCTTTTTCAGAGAAATACTGATTTATTATCTCCAAGAACATAAAAGTAGAAAAATGCTATGCTGTACATGTGTGGGACTCCTGTAAGACAATTTTAAAAATGAATAATATTCTTTTGTAATTAGTGTATTTGTTATTTGAATATAAATAATTGCTCAGAGTTAGAGAGGTACTCATTTGCTGACTTGACCCCACAGAATGGAATAACCATTCCCTCTTTTTGTTTTATAAGTCCTCCTTTCAACCCACACTGGCAAAGGAAAAATTTCAGCTTAACATAGCTAAATTAGGAAAATATACAACTAGTAAAGTCAAAATTAAAGGGTTTTTATTGAAAAAGAGAAAAAGTGCTGTCTTATTTCTTCCTGCTTCTCAGCTAGAACATAGAAAAACATTTCTCTAAGTTCTGTACATTAACTTTGGAGCCAGGCAAGAGACCTTAGTGTCAAAATGGTACTAATTCAATACCATTCTAGGCTTGGTACCAGACCAAACTGGGTTCAAAGTCTATCTTTTCCCCAATCCATATTCTTCCTTACCCTAATGGTAAGGTAAGAAAGAAGGAAGGAAGGACGCTCATACCACAAAAGGACTCAATGTTCTTTGGAAATACTGACGGTCCTTCTGGGATTGGAGTAACAAATGGGAACCTGCAAGGCCACAGCCCTTCATAACCTGATAAAGACCCTCACTTAAAACTTGTTTGGTGTCTCCTGGGGAATTGAGGCACGCTCTCAACCCTAATTCTAATTGTTTACCTTTGTGACTTTGGGTAAGTTACTTGAACTCTCTAATTCTCAGTTTCCCTGCCTATAAATTGAACATTATAAAAACTAGCTCTCACCTGGGGTTGTATTGAAGTTTAAATGAAATCATACATGTAAAGCATTCAGAACAGAGCCTGGCATATTGTAAAGCACTTGACCGATGATAAGCATCACCATCCTCAGACTTGGTGCTCAGTTAATTTCCAGCACCATAAACGAAGACAATATTTTCATCTTCCTCCACATTCTCTGATTCCCACTCGCCAAAAGACACCATCACTCCGGGAGAGGCTGTGCCTACTCCATCAGTGTTCTCCCTTTGCCCAGATCTTCCGTGCTATGTGGTAGCATCCCCCGGAACCCACATACACACCTAATAAAGAAGTGTTCATTTGCTAGCTGCTCTATATTAATGCGTTTACCATGAACAAAGACACCAGAGGAGAGGGAATAAATCAGAAACAGTTGAAGCAGGTTATTTTTCTAGCCACCTAACAAATTATCGGCATGCAGCTAAGCATTGTGCTCTCCAAATATTGCATAAAGAGCCAGGGCAACACCTCGGTAAACATTGTATCTGCATTTGTCTGAACTGATGATAAGTGTGCAAAAGTTGGAAGAGTTTCAAATGCACTTGGTGTTTTTCTCCTTTTTTCAGACTTACCATCAGTATAGCAATCTGCTGCCTATTCCTAAAGGAATAAAATAGGTGACCCCATGCCTGCAAGATAGCTTTTGACCCAATTTCACTCCTACAAGGTAGTGTATTGGTTGGTCTGGGTTGCAATAATAAGATTAGAACAATATGTACTGGGTGATTTAAACAATTAATATTTAGTTTGCACAATTCTAGAAGCTGAGAAGCAAAAGATCAAGGTGCTGGCAGATTTTATGTCTGGGGAGGGCCTCTTCTTGGTGTATAGTTGGTCATCTTTTTGCTGTAGTCTCACATGGCTTAGAGAAAGGGCTCTGGCCTCTTTCTCTTCATACAAGGGAACTGATCCCTTCGGGAGATTTTACCTTCATGACCTCATTAATATGCTAATCACCTCCAAAAGGCCCTGCTTCAAAACATCATCTTGGGCATGTGCCTCCACACATGAATTTTGGGGGATGGGACACAAACATACAGCAAGAGTAAATGGAAAACTCAGAATATAATTTTAGAGGCAGGACCATAGGTAAGAGAAGGTAACAGTGACAGGTGGCAACCTTTTCCTAATGTTCAACGGCTTTTGATTTCTCAAATGTCTTATGATTCTCAACCGAGGCAGAGGAGAAATTCTACAGAGAACCACGCAGCCGGTGAAGACCTCTGGCTTCTAGATGGTGCTGTCTCCCCCATCCTGGGTTCCTTGAGGGCATCTCCACTGCCCCAGCAATGAGTTTGAAGGCCAGCTATGTAAGGTTCCAAATCAACTGGTACAATACAGCTGTTGCATTAGGAAGTCATACAAAAAGTCACAGGAATAATCAGAGGACACAGACTGAAGCAAAATTCCAGAAGTTAATAATGTCTTTTTCCTTGTTTACTCCCTGTAGAAGTCCCCTTCTATTTGGAGAAATAAATTGCTTTTTCTTCTTTGGCATCAAAGCACTGAAAAATGTGACTACCAGTGCCCCCAACTAACAGAGTGACCTTGAATGAAATCAGTAAGTTTCCCCACTCCTCAGTTTTCATGTCACATAAAAAAGAAAGCACTACTTCTTGGACTGTTCGAGGATGCAGACAGGACAGAGCACATGGCGGAAGCTCACTAAGGCTTGTCCTCCTGGGAAAACCTCTCAGGGCGGTGTCCCAGGCCCTGGTGCTCAGCATGTGCACTTCCAGAGTCAGCGTTCACAGAACGCACAGTTTTCCAGAGGGACAGTGACTGCAGTGCATTTAATTCCAAAGCTGGCGCATTGACCTTGTCCTTCAGCGGACTACCCAGCACGCTCAAGCCTGACTTCTATGCTCGCGGGCCCAGAATTGCCTGTGTACGTTTGCTGGGTGAATATGTCAAGTGGCGCAGAAGACCCAGAAGAGCTTCAGCAAATGCATACCTCAGCCCAAGCTCTGCTTCTCAATTACTTGGCTTTTGAGTGTCTTTGGTTTTGCCATCTCAAAGCAAAAGTACGTGCACAACTGATGCAAAGACTTAGAGACACTTGGGTGCACCAAGTGGACAAGCTGAGGTTTCTTTAGTTCTGATTTATATGTTGATGAATTCCTGCACCTGAGCTACAGACTAGTAAAGCCAGACATTGACACCAGAGCATGTCATTTCTGGGTATCACCTGTAAATCAAAAGACAGAGAAATAGGGGAGCAAGAACATAGGTAACGAAGATAGGTAGATAGGAATGGCAGATGACAGACAATAGATTCAATGAACATATATCTATAACATCTACCTACACTTTGTATATTTCTGTTCTAACACAGATGCTTAGAATTCAGGGGACAGTTATCTTCTGGTGTTACACTTTGTTACTGAAGGAAGAGACTGAGTCCCAAGGAGGTGTCTGCTGGGGTCACGAAGCTGATTTAGAGCAGGAACCCAGGCCTCCCCCCTCCTCTCTAAGCTCCCCATCTCCTTGGCATAGGACAGATGAGCAAAGAAAGGATGGAAGAAGAAATCTGACGGTCTAGAAGTATCCTGTCTTCTTATAAGGAGATCAACTTGGGGTTCGCAATGATGTTTTGCTGGATCACAGGGATTCCAAATGCCCCCTCTGAGGTCAGAGTCTCTTGCAACAACTGCACCCCAGCCATGGAAAGCCTGGCTCTAAGTTGCAGCCCTAAAATTGATTACAATACCATTTGATGGCAAAGCTCACATGTGAGACAGAGCCCAAGGGACATCTCTGGCCCCAAACAGCCCCAAAGTGATGTGGGTTGGCAGTGTATATTCTCTCCTGCTCCTACTAGCTCCTCTCTTTTGGTGCCACTCAATAGGGAACGGCTGTCAGCAATTTCCTTCCTCCAACAGCTGGGAGATGGTTTTCTGCAGTTAGCTGCCATTTGTTTCAATTATGTGTATTAATCACAGCCTTCGTCCTGATGGTATTCTTCAGGAAAAAAAAATATCAAGGCTTTTGTTTTCTAACCAAGCTGCTTCCTTGCTCAGAACAGAATTTGGTAGTAGCAGAAAAAGAAAATGCTAGGTCAGAAACTATTTGGGTTCAAGTGCAGTAGTGGATAAGTGGGTCTGGGGGCAATAAATCCACTAAAAGCCGGGAAGTCAATACTACAACATGGTGACAATGGCATTCCCAAACCACAAACATGCAGACACTCAGCATCATTTGCAAAGACATCCATTCTTTCATTACATATTTATTCATTTATTCAAACATTGATTTTAAGCTCCTACTATGTGCCAGTTTGAGTCCTCTATCAAGAAACCCCTATTGAATTTTAAGTAAAGACAAAACCAAAGGGAACTATAAATTATTTCAGAGGCACAGTGGCATTGAATCACACCACCCTAACCCATTGTGCCTTCCTGGGCCTATCTCCTCATTTTTTATTTAACAAATATTTGTAGGAAATCTGAGGAAAGCGTGAGATTGTGCTGGATATTCATTGGTAGACAGTTGTATGGGCTTTGTCCTCAGCAATCTTGCAGTCTTATGAGGGAGACACCCTTCAGACAAAGAAACCTGCAGATAGATGTGACTCTGAAATGTGTTCAGCTCTCTGGAGACAAGATCAGAGTGCACAAGAGACAAGAGAAAGTGTGAGGGGCTAATACAGACTGAAGAATTGGGAAGGACCTGTGGAGGAAGCAGAGCAGCTCCACCAGGGCCCTACAACATTTCAGGCTAGAAAACTGGGCAGTGAAGAAGCCAGCCTAGTCACGCTGTGCAGCCCCTAGAGTTCCACAGGCTGCTGCGCCCCCAGAGTGCAAATGAGGACAAGCTAGCTTTCGAGGGGGTGGGGAAAAGTTCTTGATGTCTTAGAGACTGAAGGAGAAATTGCATCAAGCGTAAGGGGAAAGAAGAATAAGATGGGGTGGCAGAGGTAGTCAGGTGCTGGATCACGCTGGGCTTTACAAACCTTGTCAAGGAATTTGGTTAAGAAAAACGAGATCAAAAGTGTTTGAAGCTTTGAAGAACACGATACGATTTATATCCTTAAAAAGATCACTCTGAATACTATGTAAATAGTCAAATGCGGGGGCTAAGAGTTTGTCAGGGAGTACTGTTGGCCAGCTTATGCAATTGTCAGGTGATGGGTGACGGTGGCCTGGACATAAATAGTGATAGCAGAGATGGAGATGTCGGTAGGTGGGCATTTATTTTGGGGGTAAAATCAATATTTGTTCATCCCTTTGAATCTTTTTCTGCTCATTTTTTGCAAATGAGCTAGAAATAGTTTCTCTGTCTATTCTGTAAGATTATCCTGACGACCCTATGAGATAAAAGTGTAATGTTACACGCATGAAATGCTATTATTACAGTGTTGTGACCACCATGATGCTATCTATTTTTCCGTTGTAAGGGACAGGCAGTCCACCTGACCAGGGAAGTTGGAGCAGCATAACTATATTTGTGTGAAGATCCTGAGAGATGTAGGTATAGGCTATTCCAAGGGTGGGTCAAGGTTTGCTCCACCAGGGCACTACAACATTTCAGGCTAGAAAACTGGGCAGTGAAGAAGCCTTTGTCACGCTGTGCAGCCCCTAGAGTTCCACAGGCTGCTGCGCCCCCAGCTAGCCCATTGCCACTCTAGTGCCTTAAATTACATCACAAGGGCCCACAAGCACTCTGCCATTACCTCATTTATGATTAGGGAGTGCCTTGGGCGAAATTGACCCAGAAAATTGCCATCTAGCGTGGCCCTATATACTTTAAGAATTCCCTAAAACAAAAATAATACCTCAAAAAATCATCAAGCTTAAGAGAAAAAGATATGTTTCCTGAGAAGTGATATACAGTAAGTGTATATATATATAGCAAAACCTCATTTGAAATGTGGAGTCCATAGAGGAATGATTTAATCTTTTCAGAGCCAAAGCTTTCAAATGCTTAATGTTTTTTAAGGAAAGATTTATAAAATGCCTCACATGCTCTGCCTGTCTTAGGACACAGAGTAAATTGAGTACAATTTGCTTAATTAATAAAACTTTGTTGATCATTCTGATCTGTCACTACATTTTCAGATTTCCTTATATAAACCATCTGTCTTCTAATATGTAAAAGAAGGCTCTTTATTGAGGGTTTCCCAAAATATTTTTGGGGAAGATCCAATTGTGTTTTGTTTCTAAATTTCCAATCCACCCAGGCCAATACATGCCCTACTATGTACAGCCAACAACTCATGTTATGTATGACTCATCAGGCAAGTATGAAAAGGCTGAGCCAAGATGCTCCGGTGGACAAGACCAGCCCAATGACCCCTCACTTGGAGCTTTCCACCTATGAAGTTGCTATGAAAGTACTACATGTTTACTCTCCAATTCTGTAATTTTATCCCGGTATATAAATAACAAACAGAGCATCATTGATCTGCAGGAAACACTTTGAGAAGCCCTATGCTAGGTGATTGCTCAGATCTGCCCAACCCAAAGTATTTAGGATTTTATGATCTTTCTGAACATCAGTTATTTCACTGCTGCTATGGTAGAGCTACTGAGATAGTGGCTACCAAAATTCCTTTCCCTGAGTTCTTCATGATGTGTAAGTATAAAATATGTTTGGTTCTCATGAGGTCATTTCTTGTACCCTGAGATATTCTGATCTCCTGAGCTACCCTATTAAAATTCCCTTCTGTGGGCTCCCTCAGGACACTTCTGTCCTGCTCCCTCGTCTCTTTACTTAGTGTGAATTTGACCACTGCCAATATTCTCCATCAATTCTATTTGCAGTCTGTAGCCCAGCTCTTGGCCCTCCTGTTTGGTATTCAGAAGAAGTCCTGAGTTCCCTGACAAAGGCCCTTCCCTTCCTATGGAAGAAAGTAAGGGGTAATTTTCTCCTCTAGTTCAACAGTTGTGCCCCTTTATCTCTGACCAGCTTTAGATTCACAGTTGCCTTTGAATTTCTAAAATTCAGACAGCTAGATAAAGGGCTTATTATTCTTACATTTCCTCAAGTAATGATGAAAAATCAGATAATGGGGAAATTTCTGAACTGACTTGTAAATGCGAAAATGTACTTTTAAAATTTATTAAAATAATAAAACATTTAAAATGTGTCTTAAACCATAGAGTGCTCATTTCCTGAATCAGTCACTTTTGCTTTCAAGGAATAAAATAACTACTAAACACTATAAATGCCAAGGAAACATTATTTTTCTATCTTTGCATTATACCACCCCTGGATCTGTCTTGGGGATGGCAGAAAATCCACTTGAGAGCTTTTAAATCGACCAAGCAATTCAAAAGGGTCAGAGGAGCAAGATAGCAAGAGGCGTGGTTGGCAATCCGGCCTTTGGATTGACTTTCTATACAGCAAGGATTTGCACTGGTAGCTACAGAAGTGGAATGACCTCTGGTTCCTGCCAGTTCTAACACTGCATGATTGGATATGACACTAAGGTTCTTTTCACTCTGAGTAACATCCACTAGAAATAACCACACGAGGACAGAAACCGAGCACTACAATCAGAGTGGATTTGTAACGTCAGCAACTTGTTCTCCTTAGCTTCCTCACCACCGGACAATATTGCCAGAAGCATATTTGAGATTCCATGGCAAACTATGGGTATGGCTGCCAGAGAGGAAAGCCTGCAAGAGAGTTTCTGTGCATAGGAATTAGAATAAAGAGTTAGAGATGGAGGGAAACAATACAGAAGAGCAATTCTTGCTTGATTCTCAGACTACTTCTAAAATCCCAGCCCTGGGGAGTGGAATTTATCTATAGCTACAAACCTGGAATGTGGCAGAGCCAAAATCCTGGTGGGTATGTTTAAAGCTGGTGGGTTGAACCATTATACTGTATTGTTTTGTCTGTTTAAAATTTCATATACATTTTCAAGGGTCACAGAGATCCCAAGTCAAAAGTCTTTGCTTTGCAACACAAGCATTGCTCTCTTAATCAGCATAAGTCAAACTTTGTTATGATTAAAACACCACTGTATGCCTTATTCACACTGCACTCCTGGAAAAAGAAAAGTAAAGGAAGGAAGGAAGAGAGGGAGGGAAGGAGGGAAAGGGAAGGGAAGGGAAGGGAAGGAAGGAAAGGAGATGATAGATGGTAGATGACAGATAGATGATAGATAGTTCTATTCTTTCCTTATCAATCATAACCAGAAATGACAACACAATTGGAATACCCATTCTTACTCCACTTGCAATCTTTCTTCCAAGATGCAAAGAATCAGGAACTTGTTCTCAGGTCTCTTTGTCAGACCAGATAGCATATCAAGACTACATGTGAGGTCTGTGACGAGCCAAAGAAGATCTAAGAGAAAAAAAAGCCTATTCCACAGCAAGAGCATAGAGAACGGCTGTTCTTGCTCCAAGACCATCAGCAACGCCCTCCAGATCTTGATGCAAAACAGAAAGTTATCAGCCGCTGAAAATGCCCCGTGTTCAAGTGGAGCACACTGTGTCCCTTCTGCATGTCAAGATTACATGATTACATAATGATGCGATGGAAAGGAATGAGCAGGTAGATGCACTAGATTTAAAAAATAAAAATGAAATAAAAAATTACCCAGTCTTATCACTAATTCAAGATCACTTGGCTGGGAGGATCTGCAAGACGCTGGTGATAGAAGTAAATGTCCATCTTCTGAAAGCTCAAGGCCTGGGATACATGTTCTGGAGCTGAAGATTATTAGTTAAACAGATCCTCACTAAAGTGAGTAAAAATTGGTGGTTCTGAGGTCTCCCATGTAGTAGAAAGAGTCCTGTCTACATGCCAGAAAATCTAACTTTGACATGAAGGTTCTGATTCTTACTTGTATAAATTTAGGCAAATTACTCAACTTCTCTGAGCCTCTTTTAAAATCTGCAAAATAAATATCAGCATCCAGGCCCTATTTGTCTTACAGGGTTTTCTCACCACCCTAATGGAAAAAATAAAATAAAATAAAATGGGTTTGAAAGTGTTTTGTAACTTGTAAGCCATTATGCAAATAATTCCTATTATTATATGTGTGCTTTCATGCGTACCCATAAGTGATTCCAGGGGGTGGGGGAATAGAGAAGGAAAGATGGAAAAAGAGAGAAAGGAGCCATGAGAAGCAAGGAAGAGAGAAACTGCCATGGAAAAGGAGGAATAAAAAGAAAGGAAGGGACGTAGAGAGAAACTGTTGCTGGTACAGTAACAAATAAATCCCCCCAGCATGACAGCCTTCTGCTGAAGCATTTCATTTTCCCACAACATAATGGTGTGTTATTGCCCATTATCTGTTCTGTCAGTGCCGGAGTCGATATTAAATGAGGGGCAGCTGCATTTAGCTGCCATTTTTCAGCTGTCTCCACGTTGCCATGGAGACCCGGTTGTTTCTTGGTGAACCTGCCAGGAAAGCAAGGGGGGTCGGGCGGAGGCAGGGCAAATGCTGCAGGGGTTGGGGTGTCAGGGTGTGCAGCCAGGGAAGGCCAGCAGCCAGGGCCAGGGGACACGGCAGAGGGAAGTACGGCACGGAGCTGGTTTGTCATGCTCTGCCTGCACCTCATAAATCAGCCATTTCAAAAACACAATCTATATTCCAGTGGCCCCATGCAGCAGATTCTCCTCCACATCGCCTCTCAGCTCAGCTGTATAGGAGCTGGGTGGATGTGGGGTTATTAGATCATCATGGATTCCTCCCTTCTGTTCTAACTATGTCTCTCCAGTCCCCGACCATGGCAGCCCCACCCTGGTGCCAGCCTTAGAGAATGGCCTTAGATCTCTGAATTTCCAACGTTCAGAAGACAAAAACCAGTTTCAAAAAGGACATTGATACCTGGACTCAGTCGCTTATTTTTTCTAGAATGTGTTGTTTTCTTCATAGACCATTAAAATTCTAATGTTTTTAGGGTTTAGAAACCATCGAGCATCCCCATGCCACAAATGTTAGTACCAAACAGAGCCAGTTAGGTTACCGATACCTCTGGCATGAGGGACTAGCTCAGAATCTGTAGCAATGGACTCAAGAGACCTAGGGGCTCTTCACTCCAAAAGGGCAGTGACCCATCTGCCCTTGGAGGAAAGGGGGCTGGAGAGGCAGATTTTCTGATTTTTTTCATCAGAATCCAGTTTATGTTTGGATGAAATTTCCAAATTTTAAATGCCAATGCAGCTTTCTTTCTTTTAAACTATTTCTGAGAGCTGGTTACACAAGAATGTCAGCTTACAACTGGACTTAACCCAATATCATTTTAAAATGAGGGTCAGAAAGGCTAAGAAATGAAACTTGACCAGTCTCTTCATCTTCCCAAACATAACCCCCTGCAATCTCCCTTCCCTACCCCTAAATCCTATCACACAACCTGAGGTGAGGAAGGCTGTAAATCCATCCAAAACTGAATTCATCCCCATTTTCAAGTCACTATTCCAGGAATCCCATGATTCACCTGTGCCAAGCATGAATTTGCTGTGAGATAAATGTTCTCCAGGGTCCTCGAAGCTGTGCACCAACTGTCAGAAGGAGACACATTTGCCTTCCTGTCAGAGCAACCATTAGTACTTGCACCATGGTTTTCCCACTATAGCTACCTCCTTTCTGACTTTTAATAATAAACTACGAATAAAAGGAAAGCAGTGACTTACTGATCACCTACTAGGTGCCAGAGTGTGTACAGTGCGTAATGTTAGACTGAATTTTTGCAAGAACTCTTTGAGTCATATATTGTTCATATCCCATTCAACAGATGAGAAAACTGAGGGTCAAGAACACACAGAAGGTCATACAAACTGGTAAGAGGCCAGGCCAGGCATCAAACCCATGTCTGTCAACCCCACAGCTCAAACTCTTAACTTCTAAATTAGAATATTTCCCTACAAAGTATATGAACATCCCAGAACTTAGTTTTATGATATACTACTATTCCATTTTTATCTTAAACTTTAAAGTAGTGTAATTGCTGTTTGCCAGGGCCTGGCTTATTGCATGTTCCTCAAAAGAAATAAGTTTAATTAAATACATTTTTCATTAAAAACAGGATTGAAAGTTCGCTTTCACATGGATTGGCTCGTTCCTTCTCATGGAGGTTATGTTCTAGCATCCAACTTCATCCTATCCTTAAGCACGTCCGCCTCCAAACTGCAGCCTCGCCAACCTTTCAATGTGTAAATGTGAGCAAAGTGACAGTGTCACTCTGAAGGTTCAGGATGACGCTCCAACCTCTCTCCATCCTGAGCCATTGGAATCCTTCAAATCCTTGCTGTTCCCTGCAGCCCCAACCCCATCAGCTCCCTCAAAAGCATCCTTAGTGTCTGCAGGACCAATCCATCCATAGCTTTCCAAAACTGCCCGTGGCTGCATGCCACCAGGGGCCAAGCCCTTTTCCTAGAATGCCTCTGCCTCACAGCCCACCTTGTTGCTCTGTGTCCTGCTCACCATTCACAACACAGCTCAGGCCTTGTTTCCTCCAGAAAGCCTTTGCGATCCACCTGTCTAAGTCATATACCACCTTATTGGAGTACCCTCTGCTTCCAGGGTACTACCACGGTAGTAATTATCATATCACGCTGAAATCTTCCTTCAGCACTGGGACCCAACCTGGGCCACTCAATTCTGCATTCTGTCATGAAATGATTACTGAACAAATTGCCCACCTCAGTTGACAAAGAAATGAGGCTCTTTCTAAAAATTGTATGGCTATCCATCCCTGACATTAAATGAAATGAATCCAGAGACAAAGGGATTCGTAAAAGAGTTTCCTTGTCCATGCCAAACCCCACACCAGGCTCCCTAAGCAGTGCTTTCCTATCACTGTGACCCAACTAGTGAGGATTTTGCCTAGCGCGTACACAAGCATGCACACAAATACATATATGCACATAAATGCAATATGCACATATAAGAGAGGAATTTATTTAGATTAAAAACAGCAGAGAGAAATGCAGAGCTCATTTTGGAAGACAACAATGGTAGTGAGTCTCTCCTTTGGCTGCAGGTATATTCTTGATCAGGGTATCCAGAACAAATGACATCTCTCTCCATCCAAATGTCCTTAAGTGGATGAGAAGTTGTGACATTTCAGACCCACATCAAAGATTGCACGTGTCCTCATATCCATGGATGGCGAGTGACTCCTACCTCAGCCCCGCACAGACTAGATCTGCTGCACGTTCCTTTGAGTTTTCCAGTTTAAAGAAATTAGTCATTTCTTCCAGTCTAATACTCGAGTCTCTTTCTGCTTAATCTGTCTTGCTCTCCTCCCCTTTCTGCCCGCTTTGCAGTTTGTGTGGCTTAAAATAACCATCATCTCTCTTTCTTCCCACATTTTGTCTATTAATCCTAAGAAGTTCAAAACAGGTAGAAACACACATGTATATGCACACTTACACTCACACGAAGGTTTCGTTTGCTGAACTTCATGATTATTTTACTATTTTAAAAAATCAGATTGTAGCAACCTTCGGTTGAAAAGCAGTTCGATATTTACATGTAGACATTTTGTGCACCAATGAAAACCAAAGCTTTTCCCAATCTGTTAAATCTGGTTTACTACTATACCACTTAACACATGTAAAATGTGATTCTTCTGTTTGTTTTGTTTTTTTTTAAGAAATCCCAACAAATGTAGATGTTCAAATATAGCAGTTTTGGCTTGTGTTTGTAAAGGGTGTGAAATGAGTAAAGATTTGATAGAAAAAATACTCAGAGATGGGGCTTCACATATTTTTCACAATCGTGTGTGATAAAATCCTTGCCCAGTAGCACTTTTATATGATGTTAAATTCTAAGATCTCACAAGGTTAGTTCTGATCTGACTTGAATGTCAAATTAGGGGCGAGACACCCACTATATATTACTCCCTTGGATTTTTTTTTTCCTCTGAATTTAACATTCCAACAACATCACCCAAATGACATCGCTTTCTCCCGCTTTCACAGGGCACAGTCATTTGCTTCCAGTAGAATCTGCATATTAGCGTCCAGCATGTGCCTCTGAGCTCCACGGAAGTACTTTAACTTATATAATTAGATGTTGAGATATTAATGATTCCTTATTCTCAGAAAGGATGAGGGCTGTGACATCAAAGGTGACTTGTCTCATCAAGATACAGCTGGTTTCTCCTGGGTCTGAGGAAAGATTTTGATTTAAATCTCAAAAGGACCAAAGACAACTGCAGGTCTACTTGTGGGGGGAGCAGGGGAGTTAGAGGGAAAGATATGAAAATCATTTGCCTCCTGAGGTGTGCTTTGGACCCAAGCCTTTAGGAAAATGCTCTGAGAAAAATCTTTGGCTATGGATCCCCTAAGCTTCTGATCAAGTGTTTTTTGAATCTGGTCTTGAATATTCTTGAGAGTTAGGACTCAGTATTTAAGTCTCTGATCTGACATACACCCACATTGTAAGGGTGTTTTTGAAGTAGTGCTTTCAGTATTTTGAATGTCACTCTATTGTTAACTATTCAAAACTGGACTACTAGGAGCTTCTGAGGATTTTCTCCGGCTGAATGGCCTAGAGAGCATTGGGGCTTCTTTGGACAGTCACAGGTGGAGACCTCCGAGGGCGTCTCTGAGTGGCTGTGCCCTTTGCCCCGTCCAAGTCTCAACTCCTCCAGACTCCGATTTCTCTCTAACAAAATAAATTGAAGAATGTGGATCTCCAAACTCCTTTACAGGGCCAAATTAGCAGCCGTGCCAGAAGAAGCTGAGACTTACTTTTCTCATTTACTATCAGGAGAACGGATCTTAGGAATGTCAGAGGATTTTGCTTTAACTTAACACTGAATTTCCTGTTCATGGCAGCACCTATTCCTCAGCTGCCGCCTTGATTAGAGGCTCCTTTTTTATCTCTTGAGCTTTGTCATGTTTGCGCTGTCAAGAGCATTTGGGGATTCTCTAGCCTTCCTATCACCTCTGCACACAAATAAAGAAGTGAAGAAATGGACTTTGCGGGTCCATTTTATTTTATATACTTATTTTTTTGTCAATCTGGGGATTGAACCCAGTGGCACTTAACCTTTGAGCTTTTTTAGTTTTATTTGAGACAGGGTTTCACTTAGGACCTTGCTGAAGTGCTGAGGCTGGCCTCAAATTTACAATCCTCCTGCCTCAGCCTCCCCAGTTGCTGGAATTATGGGAGTGCATCACCATGCCTGGCTGTGGATCCAATTTAAAAAGTAGCAAAGACAGGAAAAGAGGGAGTAGAAAATCTGGGAGCCAAATTCTTATTTTCATAGGTACAACTGACATTGTTAACAACTGCATAGCCAATGTGCTGCCTCCCCTAGGAAGTTCATTCTATTTAGCTCGGGGCTAGTCTAGGTGCCCTTGATCCTTGAGGTTAACCATTCAAAGTTAAAAGGGTCCCAGCAGGCAGGGAGAGGTCAAGTCCTGGTGATGCTGATTGGTATTAATCACCGTCCACACTCACAAAGAGGCAAGCAGAACAAGGAACAGTGTGAGCCACAGTGGCTATTATCATAATTCCTAATTATGACTGTTTAGAGGTCTCTCCAGAAATATAATTAAGTTTAACATGCCAAGTGATAAAGAAAAAATATTAATCCATCTTCTGTCCTCCCTTACCACCCGCCAATAACTCCTCTCTCTTCCTGAATTATCTGTAAGATCCTCTCAACTTGCTCTGGTTTTTCACAAGTGGTGCTGTCAAATGGAATTTACTCCTCAGAGGACAAGGCGCTTGGCGGGGAACCCCACAGCTGCCACAGGCAGCCAGGATTCCAGTTAAAGGGCTCCGATCGCAAAACCCATACTGAAAATAAATTATAATGCATGGGTAAAGAATGCAGGTCCTAGGAGCTGGAGTGGTGGCTCAGTGGTTTCGGCACTTGCCTTGCATGCACAGGGTCACGGGTTCGAACCCCTGCACCACGTACACAATGAAGTGTTGCAGCAATGAAAGCCGCGTGAAAAACTAAATAAAATTGATTGTTTCTCTTTCTCTCTCACTGTCCCTCTCTCTTAAAAAAAAATAAAGAAAGAAAGAATGCAGGTCCTTGTTCCCTGAGCAGAAGCCTTTAATGCCATAAAAACAAACAGGGCAGAAGGGAGGTAATGGGGGCAATGGGGGAAACCTGTTTTTCTGGGCAAAGGGAAAGGGTAGGAAGGAATTTCAGGCCTGCATGAGGGACATGATGCTTCTAATAGTTCTGCTCGGGAGAACTTTTATTAAAAAGCTACACTATCTACTGCTTCTCCAGAAAAGAAATAAAAAGCTGAAATTAGTGGCTGAATTTGGAGCTGGAAGACCCGAGGTTGTTAACTTGCTGCCTGGCCACATCATATTTACTGCAGAGGAGTCCTTCAGGCTCCCTTGTCACTAATTCCCCAACCAAAGGGCAATGAGTGAGGGAAATAGACATTTTGCCCCTTCCCCAGCTCAGCTCACAGAAAAGTGGGTTTATGAGACAGGATTTGTTCCTAAGATAGCTCTGATCAAGGATTCTGAAGACTCCAGGCTAGTTTTAGAAGCCACCACCACTCCCAGCCCTCACTGGAGGGTTCAGATTCATGAGATATCAGAATAGGGATTTGTTTGTGTCTAGACTTATACCCCTGGAAAAAGAGCACCATTCCCAGGCTAGAACTGACCTCCCTGGAACTGGACATGTCACAGAGTTGTCTGGAGGCCTACAGTTGCCCCCTGGGTCACGATTCCTTTAACTAACGCTGCTTGGACCCAGAGTGAATTGTCAGACATGATTAAGCAGAACAATGACTTGGTTCTCTGTCCTCGCTCAAGGAATCAGTCCCTGCTGACCATCAGGAAGGAACCAAGGTGCCCTGGTGGAAGTCTAAGGAGAGGGGGAGAAGGAGTGAAGAAACAGTGATTCAGGTTTTCAAATCCAAAGCAAGTGCTACCCATGACAAGGAGGCCTTGCTTGCTTATGGAGTTAGATTTCCTTGAAATTAAAAAATCACAGCTCATATGAAAGGCAGAACCATTTTCCATACCAGGGAGAAGCCTCTACATCCACCACGTAATCAAAAGGAAAGTTCTTTACGAGTGATTTCTGTAGAATTAAATGCCATGAGCATTTCAAAGGAGGAGGAGGGAAAAACTTGGGACTCCTTCTGAACTCTGGGTCTGCACCCAATCCAGGTGAGTTCACTGTGATAAATGCAGAACAGTAAATCCCAACCCCATGTCTCCAAGAATGCCAACCCTGGATAGGCCCAGGTAATGCCCAGGTAACTCAAACATTTCTCTAGCCTTCTGAAGGGCAATTTATAAAGGTAGGATCTTAATCATTGAAGAGAAGCTCCAGAAGGGAAAAATTTGAGCATTTCTTTTATCCTAAATGGGAGGGAGAATGAATAATAAATCTTTTACCAGCTATATCTACAATGATTGATAAAGTGGAGTGAGGATGAGGATGCCAAAGGGAACTATGATCAAAGAATCAATACTTTTCAAGCTACAGAAAACTATAAAAATTTGCATGAATGATCATCCTCATAAGCTGGCCATCATATGAAATTTATTGCAATGAAGAAGCCCTATATTTCACTCAGAAAGTTACCATATGACCAACAAGAATGACTCTGGGCACTGGCAGAGAACTTCAGGAAGTGAGATCATTCCAGATCGATTTTTTTCTTTAACCTAGGAACCCACTAAAAGGCATTTGTTGGCCTTTCTTATATTCATCAATGTTAATGTAACTGTATCAGAAGGTTGTATATGAAATGAAGATTTCACTAAAATAAAATTCAGCATAACCCTGAATCCACATTTTTTTTAAAAGAGATTAACACTATATAGCTCCTAAACACATGGAAGCAAATGTCAGAGTCCAGATAGACAGTGAAAACCTGAACTAGCATCGTGAAGTCAACATGGAGGGCAAGAGTCAGCATGGAAGGATATCCAAGAAGTAGACCCAGAGACTGATAGAGATAAAAAGTAGAGGGAGGGCAGGAGCACAGGGGAAGAAGTCTAGGTAACCACTAAGCAATGGAGTCTACAGAAGGAAGCCTTCTGTTCTCCCTCATTCGTTTCTGTTCCTCTGGCGAGAACCAGAGAAGTGATTTGTGGAGCAGAGAATAAATTCAGGCTTGGATGTGTGCCACTTGGGTACTTAGGGGACAAGGAGGTGGAGGTGTCTAACAGGAAGCTGGAAACACAGCTCTGGAGCCCATGAGAATGATCTGGACTGGCAGTATGGAGTTGAGGCTCATTAGATAACCTCAACTCTAAGAGGTTATCCGAATTTACCCAGAAAGAGGATGTAAGGAGAAGGAAAAGAGGCCCAAGGAAAGAACCTCAGAGCACAAGACTCTAAGCAACCGAAGGAAGCAAATCTTTAAAGATAAATGAGCGGTAAGGGTATGAAGGCATTGCAAAGGCCGGAGGAAGAAAACCTAGATTCAGCTGCAGGGGGTGCGGCTTTAAGGATTCTTAACTGCGTTATCAGGTATGAACACTGAGGATAGTATTAAAAGGAGGGAGAAGATGTCTCCAGAGGACAAGGAACATGCATTTCCGACTTTATTAGACTATTGTGATAGGGAAGGTTGTTATGAGTGAAATATGAAGTCGGGGCTTTTATAGCACCAGCAGATAGAAGCCACTTGTTCTCCCACACATCCCAAACATCTTCTATGTGTGGTGCTGGGTAAAAACCAGATTGGGAGAGATAATCTGGACCAAGGGCAAGTCCCTCAGATCCTACAGTGGTTCCATTTTCAGCCACCCAAGACCAATACTAATGTAGGAAAAAACTAGGCAGTTTGTCCTTCCAGGTCACTCATTCACCAGCCCTTCTATGTGACACTTTCTCTTTCTCAGTCTCTCCTTCTCTCTCTTTCTCTCTCCCTCTCCCCTCTCTCATCCCCCTCTCTTTTACTGGTACCAGAAATGAAACCCCAGGGATACTTGAACATTGAGCCACATCCTCAGCCCTTTTCTTCCCCTATTTTAAAAATTTGAGACAGGGTCTCACTAAGTTGCTGAGGCTGACTTTGAACTTGCAATCCTCCTGCCTCAGCCTCCTGAACTGCTGGGATTTCAGGCATGTGTCACCATGACTTGTGTCACTTCCTCTCCTATCTCTGAAGTACACGTCACTGAATCTAATTTAAGGTGGCACTTCTGCCACCTGTGAGCTGAGGAAGAATGACATGGCTTGCAGTAAAGTGAAGTACTTCCAGAAATTTCTTAATTCACTTCATGCCATGCACTGGTTGGTCCAGCCTGTAGCTAAAGTGGGTGGCACTCCATCTTCCCCACCACCATCCAGCAAGCATCTCCCCATGCATCATTCTTTCCTCATGATTCCTCTCTTATCCATGCAACCTCATCCTAGCAAATACCATAAAATGACTTACAGACATCTCCAGCACATTAGATCACAAGGGCCTCTGGAGGCTAAAAAGATGTTTGTATAGAGTGAAAAGAAGAGTGATCTGGTTAAAACCTAATGTCACGTAGTAGGAAGCAAAAGTCAGCAAAAAAGGGTAGGTACCTGAATGGAGATTCAGGGTGTCAGGAGTACGGGTGGGCACTGAGAGGGATACAATGAACGAGGGATCAATGGTGATTCGGAAACTCCAGAGCAAGAAGTGTACTGCTCGACTCTGGGTTCTCTACCACCATCTATAAGATGCTTGCTTTTAGGTGAACTGTCATTAGACAATGCCAGGTTGTTTTGTATTCACTATAAACGGAGAAGTAAGACTAAACTTCTATTACAAAGTAAGACAGGCAATTCATGCTCCTTGTCTTCAGAGAAAGAAATGCAGCATGTTATGAAAGGGAATCATTTAAACCCTCCATAACTTTGCCAGCATAAGGTGCATTCCAATGTCCTTAGAGAGCCACTGTGCTTTCAAAGGATCCTTCCTCAGTTCCATGGAATGTCTTATTTCCCATCTCCTTTCCATGAATTAAACTTTTGCAAGGGGAAATAGGAAGCAAGAAGTCTTAATGAATAAGTTGGATATTCTCATCCCAAAGCCTAGAGGGGGCTGACCAAATTTGGCCTTGTTCTGGCCTTGAAGACTTTTGGACCCTGTCCTAGAAGGACAAGGCTTGATGCATATCCTCTCATCCCACTACTCTCTTTGGTCTTTCCATAAATCAGTCCTCTTCTATCATTGTGTATTGCAAAGGGCAAAGGGCAGAGTAAAATTCTACTGCAAATTTTCTGTCTGCACCCAAGAACAGCAATGCACATATGATCTCCAGCAAACCAGCTCCATTATTGAAACTAGAGTCCAGTGTTATAACCTTCTTGGAGTCATTTGCTAGACCCACCTTCCAGTTTTCCTGAGAAATTATTTAAATACTGTACCACAAAAACACCCTGTGTCCCAGAGATGGCAATACCCCAGACTGCCTTGCTCCTCTGAAAACCTTAGGCAATTACTAAGACATTGGCTCCTTCTGTTTCGACAGCATATAACCCTCTCTTCAAAGCCAAATGTTAAAAAGCCTCATCCATATTAACCAGCTCCCCTTGGGAAGTGTTAATTGGAAAACCACATAATGATATCTGTTTGCTAAAGACAACAAAAGACCAAGGCAAAAGTGCCATAGCAAATGTATGTGTGAGAACACAGAACTCAGGTGCCTAAAATTGGACCCTCCCTGTGATAGATCTTATGCCCCCAAACAGAAAGGATGATGTAATTTCTCTCTACATAATACCAGGTCAAGTGTTGTTCTGAAAGGAGTCCCTGAGTCCCCTTGATGCTCTGTGTTCCTCCGGAACCCTTGCCCATGTGCCATGTGCACCACTGAGCCAAGAACAGTCCAAATGTGCGCATAGGTGGTGGTGGGGGCGGGGTGCTGTGCGTCTGCTCCACTCTAGCCACTAGAGGGCAACGGAGTCACATGCCTCTGGCTCCTCAGACTGGTTCCATCACTTGATGGGAGGAGTAAATTGTACACAAATACACTGCCATGTTCCTAAAATCGAAGGCTATGGTAATTATCCACGAAAATGAGGAATTCAGGATCTGCCACTTTGGAACGTTGTCCTGGCTCTGCTGTATCTTGTTGATTTGTCTACTCCAGTTGGCCCACAGCTGTAAGTCAGTGACCTGAGTTCTGCATTGGTAAGGGTGGATTTCCAAGTCCTCCTGCTTCTAATTCTACAGAAGCCAGCAATGATAACCCACCACTCATATTTTTCTGAGATGACATTCTTCCAAGGGAGATCAATCATGAACACCGCTCGCATTCTCGTTGCAGCCCTTTGAAAAGACTCAAGAAAGATAGGCAAACAAAGAGTTGGCGTGGGGGGAGGTGACAAAAGGAAGGCTTCCTTGAGCAAAATAGAAAGAAGAAAAGCTATCCCCAATCCATAATCTTATCATTAAAAAGGCCCTTGGACACATCTAGCCCAATACCTCTACTTCACAGGTAGGAACTGAAGTCCAGAGACTTTAGGACTTGTCCAAAGTCTAACTAATAGCAGACCTAGGTCTATAACCAAGGGTCCCCTAGGTTCATGGTATATTCTCTCCTGTACTCTAAGGCAATTTCATGAGACTCTGTGGGACACAAGATGGGGTTGGAGATAGAAACTGGAAAAAATATATAATTGTTTCATTATGTTCTATGCAAAGAGACTCGGATGTCCAGGAAGAAATACCAAAGTTCTTTGGGTCACAAGAAGGATGTGTCAATGACATTTAGGGAAGGGTTCATGGTTTTATTCCCTATTAGCCAGTAAATATAGAGATTCAGGCAAAGCAAGGTGTCCCTAATACAGATCCCTATACTCAACCCAGGGAAACGAGGAAAGGAATTCTTAACTTTTTATAATCATGTGATAACACTGGAAGAGAAACTTAAGAAAATATTACTTCTCCCTCCCTGGAGGAAATGGGATCTTATTTCAAATTATAGAAAGAAAAGATTTCCTCTTAGAAGAATTTCAGTGAACAGCTTGGAGGGGCTTTTATTTCAGGGAATTACCAGCATCCATGAGGTCAGACCACTAAGCTCACCTTTTCCTCCCATCACTATCAGGCTGATCCTGTGTACAATATAGTATCTCATCTCACTCCCCCATCTCAGCATCTCCTCCTCAGAAATGTACTGGTCTGGATTACACGGTGGTTAAGGTGTTGCTCTTCATATCTTTTCTGACCCATCAGGGTAGAAACACCCCACCTCGAAAAAAAAAAAAAAAAGAAAGAGCAGAGCCAGGTTCGGTGGCGCACACCGTAATCCCAGCAACTCGGCAGGCCAAGGCAGGGGTGCAGCAAGGTCAGAGCCAAGCTCGGCAACTTAGTGACATCTTCTCTTAAAATTAAATATAGCGACAGCCTGGAAATGCAGCTCAAGATTCTTGGCAAGCATATTCAAGATCCTGGGTTCAATCCCCAGTACTGAAAGAAAAAAATTAAGAAGATGTCCCCCAGATATCCTGGCTGTCAACCTGGAATCCTGGGGCTTTTCCAGCCTGCTCAGTGTCAAACAACAGCCAATAATCATGCAGCTCCCTCCTTGCTACTTGATCTTTGGTAGCTATCACTTGAGTTATTTTCTCTCCATTGTAATTTATTAATTGCTTTGTTTACACTGTGCCCTCAAAGCCCTGGCTGAGGGGGAGGAGGGTAATAACTCTCTTAATGAAGTTGTTATATCACTTCTAATGGCAGTGATGACGCAAGGAAGTGAGAAAGGACATTTGATTGCTGGGATAAGGAATTATACATCTCCACATCTCCCTTTAATAATTCCCAGGTATACCACCGGCTGCTTTGTTATGAGCGACTTCTCGAGGTCCCTTACAATTCTCTCTATGACTTTTTAAGAGGAATGTCCAGAACGCTAATGGTTCAGCAAATTGGTGTTGTCAGGGGCAGAATAATAGGGGCAGAATAATAAAGGTTTGGTTTTATTAGTGGTGTAGGGATTAGAAATAACACCTTCATGTAGTACTTTCACAGAAGCCCTTTCATGTCACAGAATTCTGGCAACAAACCCCAGAGGTGGCTGGGAGGCACCTTATTTTGCAGATGGAGAAGCCCGTGCATGTTAATGAAGCCTACCCCAGGCTACACTAGGGCTCCTGACTACCCCAGGAACTCAGTTGCCTGACATCAAGCTCTTCCTCCCCTTCACTACCCACAGCAAAGAGAACAGGGGGCAAGCATCCTGATAGAACCTCGGATTTCAATTTTGATGCTAGTTCTGGATATAGTGTGGCTGTAACCCCAGGGCAGTGATATAAATAAATGAGAAGGAAGCAGAAAGCAGTTAGTATAATAAGACTTCAACGCAGGGTTTCTTAAACTCAGCACTGTAGACATTTGGGTGCAAATAATTTGCTGTGCACCCTGGGATGTTTAGCAGCATCTCTGGTCTCTACCCGCTAGAGGGCAGTAGCACTCCCCACCCACCCCAGTGTGACTGTGGAAACCAGCTACAAGTGCTGCCCATCATCCCTTCGTACAGAAAGTTGTATCCATGTCCAGAACATGTCCTCAAACAAGACCGTCAAAGTTCATATCCTATGAGTTTGGACCTCATTCTGTCTCTTCCCAGAAGAGCATTCTTGGGAGAGTTACAACTCTTGGAGCCTCAGCTCCCCGATTTGACAAATGTGAAGTCTACCACCCACCTCTCAGGCTTTATGAGAGCAAATATAAGATGATGTATACAAAAAGGTTGAGCATAGGGACTGGGTCGAAGCAAGTGCCTATCTACTACACATCAGTATGATTTGGAGGAAAGAAAGGCTTTGGGCTGCTGCTGGTGGACAGCTGAGGTTGATCCCTCTTCAGGAAGAATTTGCTCCAGCAGCCAATGGGTCTGCCTTCCTTCAAGGCTCTGCCAGACACCCCCTCTTGGCACCACAGCAGGCTTACCGTGTGCCTAGTGGAGAGCAGTGCCTTCCTGTCCTGGTACATGGGGCTCCGCTTCCCTCTGGGTGGAAGAGCACACGTTGTCATTCACTGCTGGAATGTTGTCCCTGTGACCTGCCCTAACACTTAACATTCGGAGGCCTACAAGGCTTTCACTCTTGTTAAGGGTCTTTTTCCTGTTCCTGCAGGCTCCTAAGTTGTCATGTCCCAGGGTTTTTTCCTGTGATGGCCTCGGCTGGGAACATTTTCTCCCAGAGTTTCTCATGGCCATTACTTTGCCTCACTTGGCTAAAATGCCACCTCTTCACAGAGGTTGTGACCACCAACCCAGAGTGGCCTCCGCCTGCAGCTGCCCTCTGTGGCCTTAGGCTCCTCCATCTTCTCTGCAGCTCTCCTGCCTCTGGTCTGTCTGTCCCTCACCAGCGTAACAAGGCTAGCTTCCAGAGACCAGGGCCTGTGTTCCCTTCGCTACTTAGAACTGTCAGGCCTACAGGAGTCCAGAATACCTGTTGAATAAATGGCTGGATGACCTCCTCAGAAGGATAGCATCACCCCCGTGGCCTCCAATGCTGGCAGGCAGAAGGCACTCAATGAGTTTCTGTTTAATTGACATGAAGTATCCACCAGCAAGTTGCTGAGCCTCAGGAGACTGACCCTGGGAGGCCTGCTCCATCCTTGACCAGGTGGCTTATTAAAGAGAAGAACGCATGACCCTCAGTATCCTCTTGCATTCCCCAATTCCTCATGGCTAAATAGCAGGAATGATCTGAAATGGGGAGGCAGAATGTGGACTCCCAGCCCAATTAGGAACCTAGACTGGTACTTGGGAAGCACCTCCAGGGAGGTCTAGGTCATTGAAGAAGTTAACCGCTGGTTACCCTGGAAACTGCTCAGTGCTCAACACCAGCATCACCGTGACCTGGGCAGGTGGCTCTGAGGCTGAACACGTCATTTTGGAGCTGCTTTGCCCTCCCTGCTGTGATAGCCGGACTGCAGAGTAGAGGATGGAGCTGCAGTGTCTTCAGTGGGTTGGAGGGTCGCGAACAGCAATGACACGTGCAAACTGCCACTTGGTCACAGCCACAGACCCTGCCCTGCAAGCTAGCGAGCTGCGCCAGGGCTGCGGAGCCCCTCAGAGACCTTGTCCTTCAGATGGCTGGCAGGCAAGGCTGTGGCCCAGGAGGCAGGCCCTGCACGCTGGCTCTGCTGCTTCCACAATCAGCCTGCACGGCATTACCTCACTGCCAGCCAATCGCCGCCTCGCGGGGCCCAGCACATGCTCTCCCCTTTGCCACAGACATCGCCTCCTCTCGCTCTGCCCCTGGAGCTTGCTGCTGCTGTGCGCCAAGGACCTGCTCTGGGCAGGGTGATGCGGGCAAAGTGGGGGAGGGGAGAGCTGGCCATTGCAACCGCAGACAAGGGCAGCTGCTCCCTCTGCCATTCGCACAGTTCCAGCAGGGTGGGAACTGGTATTGTGCACACCGAGGCCCCTCTCGGCTGGGGTGGGGGCTGCTAGAGGGTCAAGCAGGGTGATGAGACACTGTAACAACTTTGGAAGAAGCTAAGCCCCTAAAGGACCCTCAGAGCACCAAGCACACCTATTGGCAACATGGGAGGTCTGTCAAACGTCTTCCAACCAGGTCCCTGCCAGCTCCATGCTGGGTGAGGATGACAGCTTCCCCACCGGCTGCTTTGGCCTTTAGCTCACTCCCATCCAAGACTAAATTGAAACCGCTGGCATCTCTATCGACACAACAGAAGAGAAGAGAATATTATTTAAGGAACTCAGAGGATCCCTTATGACCAACACACTCCTAAGTTGTTAAAGTAAGGAAGACCAAGACCTCTCTTGTCTCTCCAGAGGCAGGTGTCTCTTAAGTCGCCAGCAATGTATCTTAAGAGCTGGATAACCAGCCAGGCACAGTGGCTCATGCCTGTAATCCCAGCAACTCAGGAGACTGAGGCAGAGAATTGCAAGTTCAAAGCCAGCCTTAACAACTTATTGAGGCCCTAAGCAACTTAACAAGACCCTGCCTCAAACTAAAATATAAAAAGGGCTAGGGATGTGGTTCAGTGGTTAAGCACTCCTGGGTTCAATCACCTAGGCCAAAAAAAAAAAAAAAAAAAAAAAACCCCTGAATAACCAGACGACCTCAAGTCTGCTCAGCATGCATCCAGGAGAACTGATTCGCAGAGGGGACCGAGCCGAGAGAGAGTGGGGCCTTAAGCCTTCTAGCACAGCTGTCTTTTCTAGCAGAGCTGTCTTTTCCCTGGGCCGCAGGAATCTCCAGGGATTCACAGAGGATCTCTGTGCTCATTCTAGTGGGAGACTTTCAGAGAAGTGTTTTTTATCTTCATGTAGTCTCACTTCAAAGTGTGTTTCCTCCAGGTAGAACTAGAGGTGTTAATATATCTTTAAATAGAGAAAGTGGGTAGGGGACAGGGTAGGAAACCGTTATAAATCTTCACAGGCTGTTCAATATTTTACACAAACACAGCTATCCAGCAGTAATAATGGCTCCACAGATGTGCCACGTGTGTGTAATGTTAATAGCTTTCCATGCATCATGGAGGACAAGTGTGGTCAGGGAACACAGAAAGAAAATACTAATGAGGGGCGAAATAAGATAATTCAAGACACCATCCATTCAATGCTTCTGCACCCAAGTAAGGAGCAGGGGTCACTTCCTGCCAGCATCAGACCTTGGGCTTCCACAGTGGATTCCCTTTTTATTTTGCAAGCCTAGACAACATCCCCAGCAAGTCACACAAGTCCTACTCTAGATGACGTGTGTGACATGTCAGCCCCTTCCTGGGTGGAGGGATTTGTTTGGATATTGTCTAATTCTCTAGTCTCCCATTGTCACACGCCAAACCCAGAAGGTGGGTATCATAAACACATTCAGTAGAAAACCAGTTAAATTAGAGAAAATCGATGGGCTGTTGCACATTGAGCAGACTGCACAACAGCTGAGCCAATCCGCTATATTTAAAGCACCAATAACATTTTATGGCAGAGAGGTTGTGGCCTAAGAGTATCAAAAGGAAATTGATCCTGGTGTCAACCTG